>DWPA01006898.1:0-10688 GCA_018251375.1 Calpodes ethlius
AGTAATATTGGAAATATCGTCTAAAATTGTTAAAAATCGTCTAAAGTTGTGAAAACGAGGAATTAAAGTAGTGTTAATATTTAAATATTATTTTCTCAACAAATCCTTATCTCAAAATAAACTATTTTCTTTACCTTTACTATTATGTAATTTACTTTCTTCTTACTTGTTCTTTACTCCTAACTAGGGTAGGCACTATACGACACAGAAGGGAAAGATCTCACGACCTTAATCATCTCTGAGAAACTTATCAATATTTATAACAAATCTGCTCCGAAGCGTATCGCAGTAGAAACTTGGGCGAACTATCGCGAAACTCCAATTAATGTCGATACAGCGATCAGTCAGAGAAACGTTTGACATATTATGAAATAAAATTATTACTTTTACCACGCCGTTTATATAACTTGAATTTTTATAGAAGAACGAAGACAAATTGTATATGTTTTTTCAAGGTCTGTTTAAATTCGAATTCTTTCAAACAATTTTTATAAATGAGTACCTATCCTTCGAATGATTTAACTTTTTTGTTTTAATTTTATGTAAATTCTTTTTAGTTTTGCAGTTATTACAGCTAGATATACATCACTATATCTTTGCCGGAATAAATGAGACGTCATTTTCTAACACACGGTGTGACACCTAGTACTTTTTTCTTTCTTCTTCCTTGGTCAGGAATGCATTGGTAATTGCGTAGCTGATGTCCATGGGCCTCATAACAATGATAGTTGGTTTTTGGACTCTTTGTGTATGTTTGTTTTAATTAATCTCAAAAACAACTCAACAAATCCATGAATGCGGTTTTTATTGATGTATAGTAGTAAGATTGAAATTAAATTTAGTGTTCGATATATGTCAATCGGTTCACAAATAAAAGAGTAATATAAATTTGAAAATGTTGCCTAAACATTCCCCGAAACGAAGTGAGAACGGTTACTAGTTTTGACATAAATTTCTGATGAATATAACAGATTCCATTACACTAAATCTACGATACTTAATATCCACATTAAAGTCCCAATAAATTCCTGGAACATATTTATTTTACTAAGTTGTTCGCAATGTTATCTTTTGAGCTTGCTGGAAAATGAACAAAGTTACCCACTCAATAGATAAGTTAGTATGTCTAAAGTAAGCTACCACAGCGTAACCGAGACCGGCTTAGAGGAAGGTACATTCAACTCGGATGGAAAATCTGCGGATTTTTTACATATTGGTTTAGTTGAGCGTGTATAAAATCTGATTAAATAAGTTACTTACAACCTTAAGAGATTTTTTTACGTGGTTGGCATATAAAGATCGTAATGAGAACGCTTCTCTTTCCTAATTGTGTTAAATTACAACTTGGAGATCGATGTATCAATCGACATCAAAGCGATATTTTACTATTAGTGATATTAATTAAATATATTCATAATCCATTACGATTGAAATGAGATAAAACTTGACTTTAACAGCGGTAATTTTTTATCCGCCGTAATATACTTAACTATTATTATCTATACATTTAAATAAAACTGGACTGTCTGTTTGTAATATCGAAAATACCGCTTCTTACTACATGCATATAAATATACATTTATTACAAATTTAGTCTGTCTGTCTGTTTGTTCTCTGAAATGGCTGGACCGATTTTAATGGGACTTTTATTGGCAGGTTGCTGATGTAATAAGGAGTAACTGAGGTTACGTTGGTTTTAGAAAACTTTTCTTTAAATTCCACGCGGAAGACGTCGCGGGTTCAGCTAGTTGGTATATAAAATTGATTTTCTCAGATGGACCTCCGTGTAAATATATGCATTTACGTATCGTTCTTTTGAGTACTGTGAGAAGTCCATAACGGGAACTATTTTGTATATTCGTCATACAATTCCATTTGGCCATGTTACATACTAGCAAAGAGCGTTTAGTTGGGTAAATATTATTGCTATTGTGAATGTTGCCTCCATATCGCTTGCAAGCAAGCATTGTGCTGTTCGGTTTTGGAACTCTCGTTGTTGTTAGGATTGGAACAGACTGCGGCTATTGTCTGAGGGCAAAATCATAACATTTACATGGTTTCTTCGTGATTAAAACTTGATATTTTTCACACATATATATTATTATGTATAAATAGCGTCATTGAAGTGTTAGTTTTTAGAATAAATAATCGGAGTATACTACACAACGTGACTAGTGGAGACTGATGGAAGGGCTAATGGCTTGCCAGGTGGAAATGCTATTAGAAAACTATAAAACGATATTTGAGATTGTATTATTGCAAAGAATCTATTCAACTTGGAATCACACCTGAAATAAAATAAAATGAAATAATAAATTAAATCGTACCTGTGTGGTGTAATACCATACAGGAACGCTATTCAAAGACTCCTCTGCAAAAGTTTAAAGTATGTATGAGGAAAGTATGTATAAAGTATGTATGACATTTCTTACTGACAGGATTTTGTATGTCATAGGTTGTGAAATTTATTGTTAGGTATGAAGAGGTTTCAAGTTTCAAATTTCGTTCGAAATTTTGAACATAAAAGTAAAAAAAATAGAATATTGGTTATTGCTGTGTCGTGTAGTCCAGCCCTTAGATCGAACATGTAAACTTAGGCATTCGGCAGTAAATGCATACAAGGTTTGCTCTCAGTTCTAAAGTGATGTACGATGTTCGCATTTTACGAACGACTGTTGGTAAAATGCTGAGTCCACAGTACTGGTCTTAGAAAATTTTATAAACGAATGAAATAACAGTAAAGTAAATGAAGTGTACTCAAGTGTTTTTCCACGCACAAATTACGTCACTGTTCACTTAACGAAATGATGTCGAGGCTTGTCAACCTAGGAAGAAATTTTAATTAATTTAACGTTCTATATAGGGACCAATTGTAAATTGAAGTTTGTGTAAGTGCAAGTTAAACAAATTACAGGAAACACTGGCGACAAAGCTACCATAAACTTGGCTATGAAATAAAATATGCAAGCGTAAAGTCAGTTTCAGTTTATATAGAACTGTCTCCAACACTTTTATTTTAACCCTTTTTGATTTCAAACCTTACCGCTTTACGATACGAATAGTTTTGGAACGTCTAAAATAAATAAATTGAGGTGTTTAGGATTAAGAACGGGATTTGTTCCGTTAAAGTTTGCAATTCGGATTCAGCGTCGTGATGCTGGCAGCCCATTTTAAAACAAATTCACTATGCGTCGCCTTTGTTTCCTATCTTATTATACGACTGACATAGCGGATTGCATGCTCTTGCGGTATTTAAACTCTCCTGCACTACCAATTTGCATAGCGTTACATTAAACTTACAAGCTTTTATTTAGTTTCTCCTATTCGGTGTCTGTCTGTAATCAAATCTTGTAAGTTAAATTTGACCCACTTCCTAGCGTCCGATTGAACTGAATTCTGCATATTTGTATATGTAAATCGGATGACAATGTATGACAATGTTACAGAGGTGGTGAAGATGGAGATGGAAAGTGACTATAGGAACTTTGAAGTACAAGAATGCAAATAGTTCAAGTTTTCGTTTGTTTGATTTATATTGAGTAGCTCTCTGGTTTTAGATCATGTCCTGGGTCTACTTGTTTTTAGGTTTAGGTTTTAGGTTTTTAGTTTTTCTATTATAACTAAATATTGAACTTTATTTGTTTTGTATAATGTATAAAATTAAAGAAAATATCATTAAAAATAAACTAACAATAAATGATTTTGCTACCTTTTTCTCATACCTATATATTATACTGTGTAACGGCTTAGTATTATTTCTTTAACTTCTTTGTGACATTGCTTTTCAGGACATTTTTTCGTTTGTATATTATTCTATGGGTACTGTAGTAACGAGTAGATATAGTACTTCGTATTGATACCAAAATGTACTATTAACTGAACGTTAATGGCAATTATAAAATATATCTTATAACGAGATCTATAAAATATTATAGCACTTTATAAAGCGGCTACTAGAAAACAGTTCAATTCTTGCTATGTGAGTTTGAAGCTTAAGTATGTACAATGTTGTAATCGTAAATAAATAATAAATGTCATACATACAGTATTGACATTAACCATTTATTAAACAATATATATTGCCCGCGGCTCCGCCTGTATGTGAAAAGAACAGCAATAAAAATATTATCACTTTCTTTCTGCCAATGGTTGCCAGCCAAGGCTTTGTTATTAAACATTTTCTTTAATTTGCCTGAAATATTCATCGTAATTTTTCCACAAAATGAGAATTTTGCGGTAAATAGTAGCTTATAGTACTCGTCGTCCTCCCAACTATCTCCAAATCACAAATCATACTGTAGCGACGCTCCGTTGGGCCGTGAAAGAAGGACTATTAGTATAGATTCCACTCTGTCCATATAACATATGGTTTGAGAATATTTTTTGTAGTCCCATTAAAACCTGCTGCTATATATAAATATATATTTTTTTCAAGTAAACATTCAAATCAAGTGGCGGGACGGCGCACGTTGCTTCGCACAGACTCTCAGGTGCATAATCCTTTATCTACACTAAGAGTTAAATAAAATGACATTCTGCCCTCGCCCTGAAACCGGTCTGTACCTCACGCAATTTAACGTGATAAAATTTTCGAGTTTATCTAGTTCTTTTTATTTGAATTCTAATGCAACCGGAGTCGCAAACAAAAGATTTCCTTTAAAAACGTATTTTTTACATGACAAAATTGACACGATATTAACATGTCACAAACAACAATAATCTGGTAACAAACATTTTATCTGTCACAACAAATAAGTATCATTGCTAAAAGAAAGTCTCCATTGATAATATCGTTAACATATAATTTATCATCTAATTCATTTATATGAAGTTAGTAAAACGATTTGAAACTCCTTCACAAGTATAACTTATCACGACTTGATTTAAGTCTTTGCCAGCTCCGAGAATAACTTTCCAGTTTTAAATACAATTTCCAGGTAATATGAATGAAAATATCTTGAAAGGATTATTTCAAAACAAGTTGTAAATATTTATTTGAAGGGAAATTAATTTTAAGCCTATTACGTCGTTTCCTTATCAAGAAGTACGTGGAAGAAATTACTATTTATTTTTAAAAGCCTTTATTTAACTTGCTATGTGTGTTCGTTTCTTTATTTGTTTGTTTGGGTAAAATATTGCAAGCTAATTCAAACACACTACTTTAATTCCAATGACAATGCAATTTTATGACAAACACGGGTATGACTTGATAAGTTGATACTGAATTCCTCACTACACTTAGGAATGGCTTCAAACAAAGAGAATCACACATTAGCAGCTATAGTGCAACATCATCACAGTTCGTTTAACTATCAATCCAGTATTTAATCGAGTTTTGAGAGATATTTTATTTATTAAATGTAGAATAAAAAAAACAAAATGATTGTCCACTGAAAGTTAACATATAAAAACAAAACTCCTGCAACGTTATTCATTCGAAACTGTCACTTGCACTACTGTACAAAACAACATACAAATGTATAGTACGGGACCGACAAAGCTATGCAATTGAACATACGTCAAAAATACATCACTGAGGCCATTAAGCAAAAAAGGTTTCCATTTTTCTCTTGCTACGACATTTGTTCGGTAGATACTGGAACGTCATGATTATACCAACTCTTTTCGATCCTATGATATTTTGGATTAGAATTAGTAATTGTTATTTTGGCGGTACTTACCACCACAAATTTAATGAGATGATGATGATATTTGGAAATATAACTTAGACATACATTTAGAGATATATTACAAAGTAATTTTCTCATAGTTTTCTTTATGAATTGTATGAATGTTATTTTTGAATTGCAATATTTTATAACTGTTATATTTTCTAGCTCAGCTCAGCTTATTTTAAGCTCTAAAGCTTAGCGAGTATTTTTAAATGTAAAAGTCCATCGATGCTTCACGTCCTCAGTTAGCTAGTCAATAACCATACAAATTGATCCTTAAGGAAATCATTAAGGGAACATCGGGCTTTAGAATGTACATTATTAGTTTTAAGAGGCATGTGATGACCTCACGAGGTGACGTCACGCCCGACCTGAGTCACGCTATTAATTTTTCTATGACGCTTGCATTTATACAATTTCCGAAATAATTTGGAGCTTGGCCTCTCCTTAGATGTGACAGCTCGTCTAACCGGAGATCTCCCTTAGCTAAATACAATATCTACGTAAAATTTCTGCATTTTTAGTTAACTAATGCTTTGGACGACGACCATTCAACGAAAATGCGTTAAATCCGAGTTTTTAACATTTATAGTATGTATAAATTTACTTTTATTATTTAAATATTTATGACTATTTTCATGAATAGTTTAAGTTAGACAAATGACGTGTAGTTCATTCAAGATACTATTACCTATGTATATCCCAGTAAGAAAGGGGTGATTCTTTTTTATAGGAAGCTAGTTGAAAGTGGAGCCATGTACACAACGGATTTGTTATTTTAAAGGAGATCATTAACGGAAAAAAACTTCATTGTCAAATTAAAATATTTTATTTAAACTTGCTAATGGTTTACATTTTAATGTAGCGAAAGAATATTAAGAGATAATAAAATGTTTGGAAATGGAAGTGGCAACATTGAAAGCTGATGACAAGAGTTTTGGTCTTTTGATTTAAATTCAAATCGTTTTGACCTGTTTGAGAGATCGTAACAAAATTTTTTACTCTGTGCTATATTTATTTACTCTGACGACTCCACTATTCACCCTGGAATTTATGATATCTAGCTTAACTAATCGACCGTATAGTTCCATGTCTCACAACGATGGCCTCGCGTGTTTTGTTTTTAATATTTATTTTGAACTCAATATTCTTCTATGACAATGTTAAAGAAGTTTTATTTCAATCGCGTGTGATGTATGTGCGTCGTATGTACTCATTTTAAGTAAAAAGCGGACAAAAAGAACTCATAGTAAACTCATGGTAAGTGATCCGGTAGTCCCTGCATATGGGCAACTACAAGTCATTTTCAATACAATTCTGGACAAGAAAGTAAAGAGAAGAATGAAAGTAAGATATTTGTTTGCTATCGAAGTTCGGTAAGTATTATTTTTGTCCTTGTTACGGTAACTTTGAATATACTAAAATTCCTTTTTTAAATCCTTACATTTCAAATTTTTACAATTCCATTGACTGGTTCAAGTTTTTATTGTGATTTTTCGTTTACCCAAATTTTGACTTTTATATTGAAAATCTTCTAACTTTTTCCGTTTTTTTTACGATTATTTATTCGTCCTTAAAACATATTCATTCTTCTTCATTTAATATAATTTTCTAATGTAGTCTCTTGTTTATTTGTTGTATTATTGGAAGCCGAAAAAAAACCTCTGCTTTTTTTCCACGACGGTGCGAGCAAAGCCTCTAGAGAAATAATATTTTTGCGGATAGGTTTTTGAATTGGTTTATCATAACATAATATGAACCACAGTTCTGCCTAGTTTTTCCGTGTTTTTTACCGTTATTTAATAAGGACTAAATTTCCTTAAAACTTATAAAAACAATATGTTTGTCCAACGACAAGTCTATTCAGATTATGCCTCATGACGCATCTTGACAAAAAATGTATTTTGTAATCCTCCCTCATTTAACTTACAAAGCCTAAAAAAATTCACTAACTAACAAATAAGCACCTAAAACTGACAATATTTACGAGAGATGTTACTTCATTACACGAATGCGCATAAGCTTCGCTATCATATTTAAGTTACTACTTAACAATGTGTATTTCATCAGAAATTTTGCCAGTAGCTTATTCACTTAACCGCACTCACAGTAGCTAACTCCCTCGATTACTTAGGATCGAAGACGTCATCAGGCCATCAGCGCTTTGGAAATTACTTTGACTTTGAAATTACGAAGTAGTAAAATTAAATTCATTATGAAGACATGCAGAACAATTCATAATCCGGCGAATTGTCAGCGCACCTAAAACCAGTTTGAATTTAATCCATTTCCGTGCAGTTGGAGCCTGCAGTCAGTGTAGTGTAAAATGTAAATGCCGGCTTGAAATGGCCGAAGTGAAAGGTTCACAATGAACGTGCAGCCGAAATGTAGGAAGGAAAATTAAAAAATATTTTCGGGCGTCGCTCGCCACACTAACGAACCGGTACCCGATTATCCTTTTTTACCGACGAATTGTATTTATACTCTCATTTAGTTCATAATTTTAAGCTTTTCGTTGATTAAAGAAACTTACCTACTTTTATTCGCGATTCAAAAGTTACTGATGTGGGGAAGTCGTGAATTTATTCCGGTTAAATTCGTCGATTTTCGAAGTGCGACAGCGGGCGGGTCTTCATTCGTGATATTTTAAAGTTGGAAGCCAGCCGGAACTCTAAAACAACTTGTTAAAACATCCTCACATTTTTAACAGTGACATGTTAAAAACAATTTTCGAACTAAACTCGTTGCGCTGAAATCCGGTCATACAATCTGGATGAAGTGATAAATGAAAAATGACGGTAGTTCTGTGGTACACATTTGTTAGTACCGTTTTGATGTTGTGAAGTTCTTTGACAAACCGTTTCTATGAGCCCGTGTGTCGCATGATTTTAACATCAACAACCCATGTTGAATTTTCTATGTACCCGCGATGTCAAAATAAAATTGCCTTGTGTCTAATTTAAAAAAAAAAAAAAACCGTACAACCGTAATTAAAGAGTAATAAAAACATTTTATTGTAAGAAGACTTGAATTTATAATTATGATTAATAGTAATTAGTTCAAAATTAAACGATAAAGGGTCGCCTAGCTTAAAACCTTTTTAAAATTTAGGTAGACTATTAAATCCTAAACCAATTTACGATTAAACAAAGGTGAAGTTTTAAGCCTCATTAAAAGGTATTACAATGAATAAATCAAGAACGAGTGATTACGAAAATTAGATAAATAAATTATTAAAAATCAATGTTTTGCTTTTCACAATGAATTTTGCGTACAGCTTTGCTACTTAATATTGAAGTAACAACGCTTTTTAAAAAGTAGGCAATTCTCCGGCTATAAGTTTATTGGAGCAGCTATGACGTAAAAAATGTCTTGAAACAGATATGACCATAACAATATTTGCTAGTTGAAACTCTCTCCGTAATATCAATTTATTCATAGTTCGTAACTTAATACCTCACCAGTTCTCATTTCGGCACCCGTAGTTAATGAGTTATAACTACGTCACGTTAAATAGCAATCAATCAATTAGTAACATTTGTTTCAAAGTATGTACTGAAATTTTCAGCAGCGTATAATTTCGTTTACAATAATATTTTTTGTAGCCTAGTGGTACAAACGTTGGTTTCCCGAACGTGGGGGTGTGAGTACGAATTTTGCACGTACCTCTAATTTTCAAGAAGTTATTTGCGTATTACAAGATAATTATCATTAGCTTCGGTGAAGGAAAACATCTTGAAGAAATCTACACACCCGAAAGTTCTTCATAATGATCTCAAAGGTGTGTGTAATCCAAATCCAAACCAATCCGCACTTGGCCAGAGTGGTGGACTATGGTACCCCTCACATTGTGTGAGGAGACCGACGATGAAGATTTTCTTATTGAATTCATAATCTGTTTTTCGTTATAAGCGTTGAAAATGTTTATGTCCTATCTTACTTAATTTAGGCCATCCTATAACCAATAATAATTTGCGTCAATCTCGCTAAGACTTATTAAGTACATGATTTTGTTAATGAAAGCGAGCTTTATTCGTTATTTGTTTGTAGACGTATTGAAATATAAATTACGAGTAAGCCTCGCCATATAATACATCAACATCGCATTTAACTAATTAATGATTGATCACAAAACAGACACACAAATATATTTCATTGCGTTCTTAAATACTACTAGTTATTTTTCAATCTTCCATGTCAATTTAATACTCGGTGGCCACCGCTGTTCAGCCGTGACCACGATCCTTGCAACTGGGTTGAAATATCGGCGTACTAAATACATTTCGTGAGTACCTCTATATTGTGTATGTGTGTGCCATTGGTTAAGTTTATTTCATGTACTGTGTACATCAAATGCACGTATAATTGGTAACAGTTTTTTCACACTGTGGTTTTATTGGTATGTATATATAATTTAGTTAAATAGGCGGTTCATGTGTAACAATACTAGGTGATTTGTAGTTCGGTTGACCGCATACCGCACATAATGCATCCGTAGTGGCAGAACTGCCTCATCACGAACCGAGACACATGGATTAGACTTACGTACAATGAATCCTTGGGGACTTAATTTGAAATGTAGCTTGGATTATGCGTGTTACAATCACATAATTAAAAGTAAAATAAATTCTTTTTTTTATGAATAATGGGTTAAGTATATGTAAAGATATATTTAAAACCTTTCAAATTGCTAAATGCATGTTCACATGGCGTCTACGTACATTTGTTTTAAGTAAGCGTTCATTGTTCATTTGTGGATTCACGTATGAAAGCTGTATGAAGAATTGTTCCGTTTTCATACACGTTATGTTGTCACTGCGGTCAAATTCGACTGCATACGTTAAAAAACGCACCGCATACTCGCCGTGCGAACCCAGCACTACTGTTTTATTGTATCCGATTTCATCCCCTTTCATTCCATCCACTTTGCTCCCACTCCCTTCTAATATTCTCTTCATTTCCCTCTGTTACTAAATTCCACTTCGACCCTGAATTGTTCCGTTTCACTAAGCTTCA
>DWPA01006899.1:0-10687 GCA_018251375.1 Calpodes ethlius
AAATTATACTAGACAATTATGCTTAGTACCTACCTACTTTAACCACAGATTAATATTAATTAACCGCATAGAACTTGGTGCAATCCAATAGGCTTTTAAATATAGTATAAATGTTAAACAAAATTATGCGAATAAGAATTCCGTTAAAGAAATACTTTTAAACACCATTTTTCTTTCACTTTCAATTTTTTTATCTTAATAAGTACACTGTACCTGTAATATTTGGTCCTAACATCATCACTTCTTACACTGAGTACGTACGGTCGGCAAAAGAAAAGAGTTGTCCTATTCTGTCTAAATCACAATTTATCTGTAATTTTAAATTTTTCATGAACTTCATATATCACAGGAAACATTATTAAAACATATTGTTAATTGATTCTGGTTATTTCAAAAAGAAATCACTTTCAGCAGACCCAGGAACGGTGACACGATACAAAAGAATCAATGCAGTGGGCTTTGAAAGTCAATACATATATACTACAATAAATAAAATCAATATCATGTAAATTTATAAACGTTAAATACAGATATAATTTACCTATAACCGCGAAATCGCGTTATTTATATCGTAATATTTATCATACAGATTCAACAACAATAAGCATTTAATTAATAAAGGAAGTGGCTTCTTACACGACAAAGCACAGCGTATACTGGACGTTAATAAATTTAACATTTCCTCCCGAAACTCGGTCCAATTTTCATTTGATTTAAACTCTATTCGCTGACAGCGATTTCCTCCTTTTTTCCTATAAGATGTCGTGCATCGCGTATCTTTAAAATTTCATAATATTTTCCTAGCTATGACTTATGCTAGCGTCGTGTCACTCGACAAATTATTTTCCACCGCGACGTCGCACCTGTCGGTTGTGACGGTATACGCCAACTATTTATCATTATTAATTATTCTGAATTGCATACCGACTTATTGTCATAATTTTCTTTTGACTTAACGTTACCATGTTATTTATTAGGTTGGTGCTACTTTTCTCCGCTTCTTCTTTATTTTAGTTAATTATATATTCATTAATCGTTTTATAAGATCTTTTCTATTTGATTCTATAAAATCTATAATAGTAAAAATATCAAACACAAAGAGTTACATTATTATACAAATCAGCGATTTGTACACCAGTATAATTATCCAAGTCGTCGAAACGTTAGTTGGTACATGAAAAATGTTCCCCTTAAAACATATTATATGTAATATTCCATTATAACAATAAACAAAATAAGACAATATCAATTAACAGCGTAATAATTATAATAGTTTTTAAAACGTTTAAAAGGATAATGAATATTGTATTAAATTAATGAGGTGGTACGTCAAGACAGCAGCGCACCGCCGACATCGGGCTGTCATCGAACGCTCACCTGCGCCCGGCAATGATTCTATATTTAAAAAATCATATTTCGACTTCCGCTCCAAAATTGGAATTGGCGCGATTTGCAGCGAACTCATTCGTTAAGAATTCAAAATAATACGGCGAACTGGCAGCCTTTATGACAATTCTTTGATTTAGAATCTCGTATTTTATATCATAAATATACTGTTTTTATATGCGTGTTTAATTAACCGTTAGTTGTAATAGGAGCCGAGCTCTAAAATTATAACCGTTGGCCGTTAGTTAAATTTAGTAATTAAGTATTCGTAATGCCACTACTAAATGTATTTAAACATTAATCTTCTGTGGGTTTTTGCGATTGAAGTTTTGATATAACGCTTCTTGATTCACTTATACTTGCAGTCAAACTGCAAAAGAGTAATCTATTCGTTAACTTTAATTTAAAACAGATATTAAAGTAAAATTTAATTATTTATTTTCTTTGTGACAGTTCGCGACCATGTCATGAATGATCGTTCGCTATATTATTTATAGGAAAAATCTGTATAAAATAGTTAAAATATTGCTATATAATTTTATATCTACTTTCTACATTGAAACGCAGCGAAATGGATAAACTTCAGAAGTTGGTACTTCAATAGTTGATAACTATTAAAATTATTACTTTGTAACAACTTTAACGTTACTTTAACATAATAATAATATTCGCATGACACCGTTGTAAAGTTAAAACGTAGCATGCACCTCGGATGTCATCACGGGCCCGTCGCCACCACGCCATATGGCGTAGCGCGTGCTCGTCCAAAAAAAGCACGAAACCAACATTTTCGCGGGTCTCAAGTTTCTGAGGAATAAGTAAAAAAGCTTGAGCGCGTCCCAGCTGCTCCGGGGGTTAGGGTTACTGTCGCATGTGTGAGGTTTTAAATAAAACACACACAGTACACATTCCAATATCACTCAAAAACTCCATCAATGTTCAGCCCTATATCATTATAATACTTATAAAAAAAATATAAAGGCAATAAATATACTTATTTTTAACCCCAACATTTAATTGGACGTCTTTTTATCATCTGTGTATGCTTACTATCAATTTTTACTGCAGTACGTTAATATTTAACGGAAATCCCACTGAATTTCAATTACCGAATGAATACCACATTGTATTAAAATAAAACTTATTATAACAATCCTAGACGTTGGTAATAATGAAGTCGCCATGTTCAACTTCGTAAATGTACAATAGGTACTAGACAAAAAAGGATGGCATTAAAGTGTTAATTTTTAAAAACGGCGCAAGAAAATACCTATTACATTTGTAAACAATAGGTCGTATTTCATGATCACAATGCTTTGTTAAACATTTTTCATAGATCGGTTTATCTCTACATTGTCTTTGCATTACGATTCGTTACTTGAGGGTAGGTGAAACGTGCTATTAACTATCCAATATGAATAACTATTTGACATTTGAAAAAGGAACACTGTACCTACAAAAAAAAACCGTTTTTTTTCCTGTTCAATCAAATTATTTAAAAAAATTTGATTACGTGAGGTATACGATATGAAAACATTGTTCTCAGCTATATAATACTTCGTTTGATATAAACATTTATGGTTTACACACAATCACACCTTACAAGCAATCTTAATTTAGTCAATATACACAATAAAATCGTATCGTAAAGGCAACAACTCAATAGATAAGCTAGTGCGATCGTGTCGTGCGGTCGTCGTGTCATAAACGTGCAGTAGACGTGTCGTTGGCACCGCGATCGGCGACGACCTTTCGACCCGCGCGAGGCGTGGCCGCGCCCGATTGGACCGCCCCGCCCGGCGCACGCCTCTCGCCGCACCAGATAGCCAGATACTCCGCTCTATTGTGTATTGCTCGCTCTCCACCGCTCTACGTCCACCAGTATACCATTTACTGTCATGCATTCACCGAATATACTATTGTATGTGATTGCATTGTAAGCTCAGTCTACGATTATGTATTTGTTATGCGGTCTTGTGTTCATTTTGTCTCGCCAGTACCGACTCTACATTCACCAAATATATAACTAGACGTTTATGGATGGTATTGTTAGCTCAGAATTTATGTTACACGGTTTTATGTCTATTCTTCTCACGCGAATCTCAAGTATTGTATCTTTAAACTTTGTATTTACTTGTAGTTACTGTGTATTTTAGTGTCGTATTTCGACTTTCTTGAACTTAATATTTACCTTCTTTATAACTTATTGAGCTTTCTTTATTTGTAAATATATATATATATTTAGGCGCCTCCTGTTACCCTTTTTTATAATTATAATTATTCTCTAGTAATTAATGTTTATTTCGTAAATCAGTGTTCCTTATCGGATACTCGGATGTCATGAAATAATATGAATCATCATTCTGGGCAAATTGGTCGTGCTCCAAAATCATTGATGGAGGTAATTAATAAACGAAAGAGTGCATTATTTTTAAAATGTTATCAAACAGTTCTCATCACAAACAGTCATATAGGCACATAAGTTCAAATTTTCTTATACGAAGTCTAGAAATGTATGGTTTATTATTATTTAAACTTTTTCAAAAGAAAAGAAAGGTTTTTTTCTACTTCAACACTCTTCTATAACCTCAATTACGTATATAATCTTAACAAATCTGTTTTTAATAAGTCATATCTGTGGATAGATCCATTATGTATATTTCAGCCAAATTAATGAAACTGTTTAATTTTTTAACAAAGCTTTACTTGTAACCAATAATAGGAAGGAATCGACAACATTTTTGTTGTTGTTATTTTAAAAGGCGGCTGAAGCTGTAGGCACCATCTAGTAAAAATACCAGATCGACCTAGTACATCACTAAAAACTCCGAAGCTTTCTACAAATGATTTTAAACACAAAACAATAAGAACACTAATAACATTGTATAATAATAGTCCGCACTCAAATAAATTTGGAATGTTTAGACAAGAGTGGCGTGGCTGACGTACGACGGGTCACAAGTTCATTCCCGGGAGAGCTTTTTACGTGATTCTGAATGTTTTCAGCCCAATTTATCGCGGTGCGACGACTCGGGGGAATCGTAACGAGCCGGTGCCGCTTCATTAAAATACTTCTATTAGTATAGTCGACAGAACAAAGTGATTTGTTTACGCCTTTGTTCTTTTTAAACTCACACATTATTTTGTCGCCTGCGCATCAGATGGTTGCGTTTTTTAACTTCCACTCGAGCGTACGCGTTAAATTAAAGACAATAATGCGTTGTAATGTCCTGAATAGTGTCGTTAGTATATAGGTAAGTAGGAATGAGATGTTGGAGTCTCTGAAGAGTAATAATAAAAGTATTCGTTTATTTATTTAGTACTAGCTGAACCCTGCGTGCGTTGCTACGCTTATATGAAATTAATTGGAATGAGAATGGCGCCACCTGTCGAAAATTGGTCGTGCCAACTTAGAAACCATCGTGGGCTCATACACAACAACTTTGCTAAAGATAACATGATTAAATGTATCGTTTACGATTCTATATAGGACATACAGACAAACATTCATTTTTATATACTTATTAAAAGATTTAGTATATTTACCCGAAGTCTTGCAGTTTTTGTCGCTGTCTTGTTAAATTCATCACAGCTTACGATAGACTGGTTGTATTATGTTGAGGTTAGTATTCTAAAAGTCTAGTTTAAATCCAAGTCCACGCAACCAAATCACTATGTGTTAAGCAAACAAATGAACCGCAAGGAAATAAGTTCTAAAACAGAGACAACTACACTTATATACTCATTACGCAATAATAGCATATCACAGAAATAAAATAATGGTGATGACAGTTTCTTTAAGGCACAATACACATGGATGAAACATTGCGTTAGTTATTGTCGTAATCTCTCATCCATGACCATTTAGTATTTCAAACTGGTAAAGATGAACCATTACTACTTAACATGTCTGGTTAGGTAACTAGTAAAGTGATTAGTAGATACAGGGTAACTGTAAAATTAAAACTTTTCATGAAAAACCCAGTAATAGAACATTACCGCTTTTTTCGTGTTTAAAATTTGCACTCGTTCGAATTTTAAATTTAGTTGTCTTCGATCGAAAAAAGTTCCTAATGACCTCGCGTCTGAACGGATCGTGTACGACGTCTGCATCCCGTGTGAGTAACGGCTAAAGGTCAGGGGGCAGTGCGTGCTGCGCGGCCAGTAATCCGGTACAGTTATTGTCATAACAACACCGCACGCAATACAAACATGGGAATATCGAGGCACCACGATCTATAATAACACAGATTTATTTATTATCCACCTACAAACGTTATTTAGATAAGAGTATATTCTTTTTTAAATTACTAATCGTTATGCAACCTGTTTAATATACGTGAATTGTTACCTTATCCCCCTACAATTGCAAAATGTATATGAATAGTAATATTTGATACCAGCTAACGACATGGAGGTAGAATAAGTGTACCTAATTCTCTTCAGTGTATTCTTAAATACAATATGCACGTTATTGTCAACTTCTATTAGCAATCTAGGAATTAGAATAAGACATTATGCTGCTATAGTTGCCAGTGACTATATTTTAGCGTTATACAATCAATAGGTTAAGAATCATGGATGGATAAGCATTTCTTCCCATAAGTAACACTGAAAGTTAATTGATCAACAACTTCGAGGAGCTATCAATCATCAAAGAGAAACGAATCATTAGGAACTGGCCGGAAGTCGTCAAAGCATTACACGCAGAACAAAAATAATTTTCAATTAAAATTTGCACAACGTAGCCAAAAGCGGGCGGGCTGTATGTCCCAAAAACAGTGCACGCGGCGTGTGCGTTGCGATGACCGGGCGCGCGCGGTCCGGCCGAACAAAGGGCGCGCCGTGAACCGCGACCGTCGCGCCTCGCTGCGCCCGCGCACCGCCCGCGTCGCCCGCACCGCTCGCCCGCGCACCGCAGAGATGTCTGCCCTGATTGCTTCGCCATATTCATAGACGCACGCGCATTTTTTTTTATTGATACCCCGAAATTTAATTTTACCACACTTTTAACTATAGTAGAATGTAGGTACCGATGCCAACTTAATGTCGTCTTCCCGTAGGACTATGCAGTGAAGTACAAAACTGAAATTTTGCCACCGTTCATGTCCGAAAAAGATAAGACAAGAATTTAAAATTCAGTCTCACCATAACCGAAAAGCAGGATTTTTGTTGTCAAAAGATCGTAATTATTAAGTCGTATCAGCATTAGATTTGTTTAAAATTTTCTGATATTACAGTTAAATCAATTCACCAAACAAGGTGTAAAATGTATATTAGTAAATTATAAAATAATAGTACTTTTCACTTGTGTGTTTTATTTCTTCCCTTCCCAGTTACAATGTAGTTAATTAATCAGTTCATATTTCATTAATTGCAGGCGGCTACACGACAGGGGGCCCTCGCGAGACAAGCACATACTACACGGAGACAAGCGGCGGGGCGGCGGCTCCGGCGGCACCCGCGCCCGCGGCGGCCTCACCTCTCGACGAGTACTACCAGCCGGAGTACCCGGCACCCACACCCGCGCAGCCCTACCTGGAGGACTACTACCACCACCCCCACGCGCACTCACAGCCGCTGCTCACGCACGAGCACAAGTACCAGCCCCACTCCTACACCAAGCCTTATCCCAGAAGTGAGTGTTGAATCATCACATTTTCTTGGTATCTCTAACTCTCTTTTCCTTTTGTTACGCTATAACTACGTCACTCCCGAATAGCAGAATTACAGAATTTTAGCAAAGTTTTTATTTTCATATCTTGCAAATTACATCAATTTTATTTTAAACTACTGATATAATTAATGGACACAATGAGGGCATCGTTAACTATGCTAAGAACCCGCTTAACTTGTTCTCCATCTTTGCGAGACTTTCAACCCATTTCTGATCGTTGATTCTAGAGGGTGATTTTCTCGTAAAAACCTTTCTTAAGATGCCTGAAAATAATATTTTTCACTACAGCCATAAATGCGATGATTTGTTAATGTGTTTAAAACAGAATAATATTACCATAAATCAGCATGACTCAGTGCTACGTACATACCTAGTTGTGTTAGAACAAGTGTAAATATATAATTATGCATTGTTAAAAGTATTATCTCAACTTAACACTTCTAGGGAAGGTTCCTACGTGGTCCTTCCATTTCAAAGAATTACACAAAATGGAATAAACGAACAAAGGACCAGTCATTAGTAGAGATCACAGCATGATAATGAAATACAAAAGAATTTCTTACGAAGTACGTACTTAATTAAGTATTCAATTCCAACATGAAGGCGGTAATAGTTTAACGGTTAGTGTAAAACACCAGTGTCTAGTGGTGAACGAAGTTTTATACCTAATGTAATTGTACCTAAATCAATAAATAGTTTTGCAAATTTAATTTCCCGTTAAATTTCGTGTCTATTGACCCGCTTATCATCCCGCTAATCAGCTGGCACATATGCGTGATTTCATCTTAAAGACGGTAGGCTCAAACATTACAAGTATTTTCTTAAAACTAGGGACCTCCTTCACGAATGACCTACATCGTACTGGCCAGCAACGCATCGGCAACTTTGCTTACAAAGTTACTAACAAAAGAACTCGTGTTTCGTCTTTTTACCTAAAAAAACACTTGTAACCTTATACTAATGTGACTGGTGTTTTTCAGCCGGTGCGGGGCGGTACGGCGGCGAGGTGTACGGCGAGGGCTACGCGGCGGAGTACGGCGGCGCCTGCGAGTGGGGCGAGTGGCCCGCCGAGCAGCACGCGCTGCTGCCGCAAGACAAGCTACCCTACCCCGCCTCCACTCCCTGCTTCACTGGTACGTGTCACGTCAGGTTTTTGAATATATTAGAGAATTCTTTAAAATATGGCGTTATTTGCTCTCCTACATCGTGACAACAATTTAGATGATACTGATCAGATTGGTTATAAACGGCGACGATCAAACTAATAGGGTTTAATTCCTTTTTCAGTAACTATTCATATATCTTGAAAGTATTCAAACGTCTTTTTAAATTGTCTCTGTATGAAGCCGCTATGAAAGCGGAATGCCCCGTATATCGTAAAGCAAGTGTGTTCCACCTGCGCAGGCTCAGGGCCCATCCAGCTGTGGCAGTTCCTGCTGGAGCTGCTCACGGACAAGAGCTGCCAGGGGTTCATCTCGTGGACCGGCGACGGCTGGGAGTTCAAGCTCACCGACCCAGATGAGGTAAGATTCATTTGCTATGTTACAACTATGCGGTGCTTTATTTTGACTTATACGGACGAACTTGACTGCACTGGCAACAGATAGTGTATGAAAACACAAAAACAGTTCACACGTCGTCCACTTGTGTATTGTCCATAGTCAGTTGTACGCCCATATTTATATGCAATACGAAATTTATATAAAACCGAACATGTCCCTTACTGACGGAGGCACGTGCGTGTTGTCAGGTGGCGCGACGCTGGGGCATCCGCAAGAACAAGCCCAAGATGAACTACGAGAAGCTGTCGCGTGGCCTGCGCTACTACTACGACAAGAACATCATCCACAAGACGGCCGGCAAGCGCTACGTGTACCGCTTCGTCTGCGACCTGCAGAGCTTGCTCGGGTGAGTAACCACCTGTCAATTACCGTACTTAGTTTTTACTAGATTCAGCATTTTTTTTTATAAAGGACTGGTGATTTTTTTTTTATATAAAACAAGCCCCTTAAATTGCACTCTTCTATGCGAGCAGTCATGGTGGCAAAACTTACGCAATTGCTTTCTAATTGTTTTCTGTGAGCTTTTTAAAATGTACAATAAAATATGTAATAAATGTATTACAAATATATATATTAAAAAAAAAAACAATTATAGTCGTTTAAGTAAAATTCTAAAGTTGTTCTTAAACATATAATTTCAACACAGTCAACTTTTACATAAACGCGCCCAAAATGCTCTATATGGAAATAAATATTGTACAATAAAGGAAATGGGTATTTTTTTTTTAAATAACATTTAATTAATATATATCCTGTACTTTTCCAGAATCTCGCCGGAGCAGCTGCACGCCATGTACGAGCCCAAAATGGAAAAGAAAGAGGAGGAATGATCGCGCGGTCCCACTCAGATACGCTTCCTTCGCAGAAACAATACAGCTGACAAATAAATAGCACAGACTCAACATGAACATTGAGTTCGGTGTCTCCGCATGAACAGACGCTTGCGAAAATACATAACGTACATACATTCAGTTTGGTTTACAAAACGAAAAGCGATCATGAACCATGTGTCACGTGTACTTGTATTGTATACTCAGAAGTGATTCGATCGAAGCGATCGATGTATTCATTCGATGTCATTCAATAATTTCATATCACGAAAGTGTCCCAGCAAAGCTAACCCACTAACGATATTCGAGACCTTATTCCTGCATCTTCATCGTTAATGATATTTAATTTCATGTGAAATGTCGTATTTGATCTCATGCACATCCACCAGTGGAGTTAATATACTTACTACGATAACCATCTGAAGGTTCTATATTAATGTTACATTATATAAATTAAATATTAAGTACCTATCGCATTAACCAACGGTGCCTTAACATTTAAATACAGAATTGATTGTATATAATCGGCCGGCCGCGGCCGGCGGGAGGCGTCACGCTAATTGTATTAAAATTATATCATTGTTCTGAACGATCCAATTTTCATTCGCTTCGAGTAAAAATTTTGTATCACATACTCCTAAGTACTGAAAAATCTATACATAGACAAAATAGAGAAAATTCTGCTATCGATTTAATAATGTAAATATAAGTTAATTTTGTTACTTTATAAAAATAATTAGGTATTATATTATAGTAGATATTAAGTGTTGTATGTTTGTATCGCAATTGTTGCAATATGCGGTTAAATTAAAGCGTAGTTAGAATGAAGACGGACGGACATAAACGATTTTAATGTTTCATACAAGTCCAAAGATTTAAAAATCTACGTCGTACCCACCAATTGGTAAAGTTACTGTCAAATTACCAAAGGGACTTCTCACCTCCATGTCATGATTCGAACCAGCTCGTGGACTTCTCTGCAACCAACCGACTGCAGCATTACAGATATATGGGAAGCTAAATTAGAATGCGTACTTAGACGAACTACAAACGACTCGACGTCTACGAATGTTGCCATATGTCGTTGTTATAAATATTAAAAAAAAAAACAATTTTTATGATCTAATCTATTATGCAGTATAATTACTTTGTTATTGATAACAATATGGTTGATAACAACATTAAATACAACTTTATACTGTTAAGATTTATTTAATTTAGTCAACATTGAA
>DWPA01006900.1:0-10687 GCA_018251375.1 Calpodes ethlius
TTATACAACATTTATGTATAATATGAGCATTTATGTATAATATGAATGAACTACTGGCAGCTACTCACTACGGCTACACTAACATAGAAAATTTCCACAATTTTGATGCGGTAATAAGGCAACTTAAACGGAGAATTATGGAACTTTCTTTTCCCTATTCGGTGCGAACTTGAGAAAAAGTAAATTTGATAATTTAAGCTTACAAGTCTTGGGCTGAACGATCATATGTCAGCTAATTATGACTTCTTTTTTATATGCCTGTACAAAACAAACAACTTACAAAAAAAACCCTCTTTTCTTTATATTTATTGTTAAGTAGTTTTCATTCACACACTTGCGTGTGTGTCGGAGATCGTAAGTACACTGTATGACCACACACACACATAATTATGTTTTATACTTAACTTTAGGCCATAATAATATAAAAAACTAAGTGTCTAGAGGTTATAAGTCTGATTATATCTACTTTTAACAAACTTTCTACCTCTTTTTACACAATTAGAGACTAGATATCCCAAAATAATCAAAGGAACTTATCCAAATGTTGTAGTTCAACCTTCTATAGTTTCGATTTGCATTGATGTAAAAATACCTTAAAAAATCTTCCTATTGATAATATTACGGCAATGCTATAAATATTATATAGTTATACTAATAAACATAAATGTGGTAATTATACTTGTACAAAATGACAATAACATTTTGAACAATAGGTAGTTAATTATATTTTTAGTATAAAATCAACCTATACACCTTCGCTATTAAATGGGTATATTACACAGTACTAACTACAGTATTAAATGAGTGTGGTAAAATGTCGTGTTGCGAGATCTAATAACGAAGGTGTTCCGAAAGAGAGGGGAGAAGCTGCCACCTCCCCTGGATCAGTAGCTAGATACCACCTTGCTAATGATATTTCATACATATCTGACGTAAAATCTGCTTCTTTAAACAATATGATTTTTTATTTTTTGTTGAACAAAAGTTTTTTTTATTTTTATTAATTCTTCCTTGAAACAAATAACATTGGTACATTTGGCGGACATTTGGAAATATCATTCTCTAACAATCAACCTTCAGGACGTGCAAAGAGGGGTTAATTGGCCGTAAGTAAAATATAGAAAAATAAACTATTTCTATGACTATAGATCATAACAATAAATTCTAAGATATTGCGGAGTTTACGTTAAGTTAGCAACCAAATGTAAATTTACTTATATAGTACTAAACTATTGTAATTCAATTAAAATATTCATAAATACACACCGATCAAATTGAGATGATTAGGCACAATTAACGCCTGAATTATCTAATTTTGAAAATTATACATATTGCTATCGCGTGTCACATCTGGTTCTCCGAATCTACGGCACGGAAACAGCCGAGAGTTATTCCATGACAGAACTATATTATAATCAAACCCATTCAAATTGTTGCACTTTTCTTTGGGGTAAAAGGAAATGAAAATGTATCGAATACTAAATAGAAACATAAACAAAACGAATTATGTAACGTTTATTTGCATACCTTTAACAATATTCAAGAACTGCACAAAAATGCATAATATCATTATTTATTACATACCTCTAAAATTGAGCCTGAAATGCCCAAAAAACTACCCAAAAAACTACCCAAATATACTTCTGGTATAACAAAAAGAAATTGAAAACATATTTAAAGTATTATAATACTCTATTACGTAAAATTCCGAATAATTATAATAATAAATAAATAATAAGAATAATTCCGATAATTTTGTATTTAGCCATATAAATTCATATGCCTACATACGAGTCAAACCACGTAACCATATTTCTACATGATTCAAATTTATCAAATATTTCGTACTATGGCCAATTCGATAACAGATTAGCAACGGTCGTAAAACTGCAAAACCAATCATTATTCGCAAAACGGACCTGTATTGCAATTAATAATAGTTGCACGTCATTGGTATAGATTATAAGTAGTATATACAGAATTAACTAGGATCCGAGCAGAGTTTATCATATTTTTAAAGAACCTTGTAAAATTATACTGCAACGTTTACGTTCGAAAGTATGACCCGTGAAATCATATTTTCCGAGGCTCTTCCTACAGTTAAGACGAGTGCTATAACAGATTTCTTTACGTGATTCAACTCTTAAAGGAATGATGCGAGGTGAACTTGTATGTATCTTAGACTAAAATAATAAAGCTGAAACCGGTCCAACAACTATTCCCGCCTTTTTTAATTATCCTCATCTTTAATGTCACATTATGCAATTTACTAAATGCTAATTAAATCAGAATATTCGTACATATTTTTATATCTGTTTTGAATCATGTTCAGTCCGGTTTCAGTCCACGATGATCTATTTATGGAATGACTTGCCACTTGGTGCGGATTTCTAGAAATAATTTCATTTTGTCCTTTCTACTTCGTCAAAAGGTTTACTTATAAAATTACTGTTCCAAAAAAAAATATATTTATGAAAAGTGTAACCCCGTCAACTTCTTGTCATTTATAAAATTTTACACAATAGTCTAAGCTTGATTAAAATGCTGTTTTTTTGGCTCCAAAATTACATTAAAAATATTAATTACATGATTAGAGTCTAAAACTCAAACGATGCTAGATTGTTACAGTTTAAAAGTAATTTTTAATTATTAGGCGTAGCTTATTTGACTTTCTAATATCTGCGCCCACGTCACTGCCATCGTATCGCTGGTGTCGCGAGTAACACGATTTGGTATAGAGCACGACGCCCTATAACAGTCGCTCATTAGTAACAATAGCAACCTACTTACCGTTAACGAATCATGTTACGATATCTTTAAAAAGGTAGCCGTGGGAGACCTCCCTTAAAAATATCCTTTTTCAACTAAAACTATTATACATATATAATATATAGGCCCCGCAAGAATCGATATGTATACTCATATATACTTCGAATTTTGCGGGACGTTACATTTACTATTGATAAATAAATTTATTTTGAATTTATCAGATTAAATACAGAAAAACGAAACAAATAACATCGAAATAACCACGAGTAATAACGGATGTAACTAAGAATGGCGTGCTATAAAATTGCTATGACAATTTTATACATATCTTATCATGAGTTAAGTGTTATACATGTTTCGTAATGAATAATGTAACATATCATTTAGATATTACATAATAAGTCGAACCCTTTAAGAGTCTGCGCCCAAGGAAGGCAGAACACAGCAATATATTTTGTATGCGATAATAAAGTTGAAATTTCAATGATACTGATTTTAGGTACATAAACAAGGTGCTAATTCGACAAACCTCGACATCCCTCGGCAACCTTCGGGACGAGACAAAGTCCCGAGGCGCTCGCGCGTCCCCTCCGCGCATCATCATTCTCGTCAATACTTAAACCTATCGTCTGTACATATAAATAAAATTGGAGTGTCTGTTTGTAATATGAAATTAGCCGCTTTTTACAACGTATAATTTTATAATTATATTTTTTTATAGTAAGAAGGACCGATAACCGTTGGAGAAGAAAGGTCCTTGAATGGCGTCCACGTCTCGGAAAAATGAGTGAGGTCGCCCCGCATCCAGATGGACTGACGACTTGAAGGAGACAGCGGGTATTCGCTGGATTCAGAAGGCTCAGGACCAGTCTGATTGGCGCAAATTAGAGGTGACCTGTGTCCAGCAATGGACCATTAAAGGCTAATAGATAGCTATTACTTAGGCCACTAAAACAAAATAAAGTAAAATATTTTTTGTTGAATTCCACATGGACGAAGTCGCGGCCACAGCTTGTAAAAATAGTGTTATTGTTATGTTCTTCATTATAGAATTAATTGAACATGTTATTACTATTGTAAAATAACAAAATAATACCTATCTAACCCGATTCATTAATAATACACACCGGATGTCTACTAAGTACAATAATTAAGTGATCGAACTCAAATGAATAGATATTTTTATCTGATAAAATTTAATGAAGGTACTGCTGTAATTCTTTATACGTACTACAAATCATTCAATAAATTGATGAATTCATCCAAGGTACATCCCTATCCGAAGGTCATTCACCAAAAAAAAATAGTTGACACAAGGAGACGGTGATGCAGGGAGAATACCTACTTCGTTTAGAATCGATCTGAAATTTTAACAAAGTGTTGTCTGGCAACGGCTATCTATGCATCGAGCATTGTTTTATTATTTTAGAATGCTTAATTTTTTTATCTTATTTACCACCCAAATAAATCGCCTTTCAGATAAAATAAAACTTGCATTACAATAAAAATACTTTATGACTAAGTTTTTGGTAATCATTTTTATGTCAGGCATTGACCAAAACTCAACATTTTATGAAAAGGTTCCAAACTGCTTCACGTAAATTATGATAAGTATCTATTTATGTGGCTGCGGGAGCGTGAATTTTTCAATGACAAAGTATTTTATTTTGGTTTTTTCCTGGTCTTCTCGCAGTGGTTTTTGTTATGGGTCAAACTAAGTCATAGATAAAGTCACAAATATCATAATTCTTTAGTGGAATAATAGTCATTTGGTACACGAAATACATGCAGCTAGTGAAAACTAAGGATGAAGAAATAAAGACGTTACGGCATACCTAGGGATGACGCGGCATGACTAAAGATGCCGGAGCATATTTGCCACCAGTACGCATGTAGAGATGCCGAGACATGCCCTGTTATACTATGCCAATGGACGCAGGCTATAATTACTTTCTCTGCTGTTTTACAACTTTATCTACTACCACATTACTGAGTAATGCTCAATTGGTTCTCTTATAACATAATTTTCACATCTTTAAATCATTATGACACGAACAAACTAACAAAGGTTTTTAAATAATTAGAAACGTTTGTATTTTACGTAGTCTGTATAATAATTAGCCCTAATACTTAACGCATTAGATAACAGTTGAGTAATTGAATCCTTGAACTAAATAGAAACATTATTCTCAACATACTTCCATCCTATAGTATAAATCGATAAATAAATAGGAATTATCAAACTCATATATCTGTACTAAGATTCCTTTTAACTTTGATGACATGGACAACGTAAATAGACATTACAAACACCCACAATCAGAGAACAAAACATTTATCTCTCTAAAAATATGCCCCAGCCGGGAAACGAACCCGGGACCTTTCATTGCGGAGACTTAGTCACTAATACCTCTATCAAGTCGGCCATGGTGTCCTCTAATATCCTTGTGCCTACTCTATCAGCAATTGACAGACGAGAAACCCAAAAAGGTAACATCGCCATTTGGCCATATTCGTTCAAGATCATTTACCGAAAAGGCATTTATATCTACATCGTTACAGCTCTGTAGTACAACAAAACAGACGGCACAAATCAAACGCAGTGAGTTGATTTGATTAATCAAATAAGGAACTTGTCATTCTTCCTGGATGCAACGACTATGTTTTTCTATTTAACCATACGTAGCTAAGCTACTGACTACGCATTAACAATAGCACGATTTAAATAATAATACGTTCTTATATCTAGGTTTTATAAACATACCGCCAACCGAACAGATCTAGTATCGACATTACCCTAACTATGAATTTTGTACGATAAAAAGAGGTCGATTTAAATTTTCTTTTCATGAATTCTTTACAAGATTTCATTGAATTTAACGACAGGTAAGTTCCAGAGAGAATAGAATAAAATAGCATGATAGGCGATGAGTTTCGCTATCTAATGCATGGAAAGAATGTTAGCAAACTTAAACAAGTATCAACATAGACAACTATCAAATATTGCATTCCACAGGTTCTCAAACTTACGCACAAACGCATAGATTAAATACTTATACTAACGCTTCTTTGAAATTCAAAATTCTCTAAAACTCACCACAAATTATCAAACTCTGTTAGGTATGCAAATTAAGGACATATTTAATGATACAATTAACAAGTGTTTCTTTTTAATTCCACAAATATTCTTTATACTAACAACTCCTACGTTTTTTATTAAAACACTTAAAAAAATATAAAAATAGTCTAATGAAATCTACATAAATCGTCCATTTTTATCACTACCGTCAAATCGTTCATGCTAGAATATTCGAGTCTTGCTTGTTAAGTGAAATAACAACCGAACCAAGTGAACCGTCCATCAAAACTCGTTTCATAGCTGGTTGGTTAACCACATAATTATCACTACATAACATTGTGCTCAAAGAACACACTTTCGTTTCAAATCCGTGTAACGTGACAAAATTATCTACCATTTCGTATCGGGTCGCGCGCTCGCGTGTAACCGAAGTGATCTTTAATATATACTAAGACAACAATAAACATCGCAAACTTTGTCTTCGTAATCTCTTAAAGGAAAGCAACTATGCTCCTTATCAGCAGAACATGCCACGTCTTTTATAACACTACACGTAATTATTGTTACGGCTTTGAAATTAATATTTCACTACAAACCCACTAGACTTTATCACTGCTCACACGAGATTCCGGAATAGATTATAATAATCTTGTATTTTTGGTACTATCGACATTAGCCACGGACAACAATGAAACAATAACAGATTTTTTTTTTTTAATTTTTACACTCATATCCTCGCACTAGGGTTTCCGTATTGCTTAACTACTTCTATTTACCCACTTTGCTTCGTAATACACTGAGTTGTAAATACATATAATATATCGATACTAATATTATAAATGCGAAAATGTCTGTCTGTTTGTCTGTGGGCTTATCGCGCTTGTCACACTTAAATCGCTGAAGCAATTTAGATAAATTTTGGCATGAAAATAGATTGGACCTCGAAGGACATTTTGTTATAAAAATAAAGCTTTAAAAGGGTGCAATAAGGCATGAAAGGCATATGGACATATGCTATTTTTTAAGGTTATAACCTGGTATCACGCGGGTGAAATGCTAGTATCTCATAAACAAACCCGCTAAATTGATTGAAAATTTATAATACTACATATAATATTGAAAATACATTCAATATATTTCAATTTCAGGTTTTTAAAGTAATGCGTTTCCATTAATTCTTTCTTATGTCCCTCTAACGTTAGTGTCAACGGCAGCGCCCGGATGTGTTTTAATTAACGCGATAAAATCAACGCATCAAATGCTTAGCTACATTAATGGAGTTTTATACAAATTTTATTTCCCGTTAATTTGTGTAACGATTAATGCGCTAAATTGTCCATAATTTTTAACGTGTTAGAACGTAGATGTGACAGAGGCATTGGCGCTAAGGTAAAATAATTCAAAACCTTCTGCAAAAAATAATTTCTTCTTTTTAATTTTGTTCAACTTGTTTATAGTGAAGCCGGATACTTTGATACATACGCGAACTTTGTTTGAATGTCTCATTTAAGTAATCATCGTGAGACAACGTAGCGTGACTTCTATAATGGCTCAAGGCTTGTTACATAAGCGATTCAGATTAAAACGTAAAAAAAAACCGTGTTAATCTTTGAATCCTCAATGCATGATAGCTTGTTCAAGTCACAGATAAATAATGAACTATTCAATTTCAAATGAAAACAATCATTCTGTGTCAGAAACTAACAAGTTCGTCTCTCGGGTTTCGAAATACTTGAAGCTAGCATTACAAAAGGCATTGTGATTCGGTTGCCAACTTCAAAAATATGCTACGCTTCGGGAAATATACATTAGCTTTTCATTTCTTTGTTTGCTTTAAGAGCATACTGCGATGGAAACACAAAACAGTATAAGTACCTAATTTGCGTTGCCAGTCATACTTCTAACACGTTTACTGCGGCACTAATTTAACTATAATTTTCCATTCTTACCGTACGAGGCGTTTTAGACATTGTCATCAGACTTACATTATAGTGGTACGTGGCTTATTTCTACCTTAAAACTTGAATCGTTTTTTAGCCTTTTGTTTTTGTCATTATATCAATAATAATAATACCGTCATGGTAAACCAAAAGACCAGTAGTAGTAGTATTGATTCCTCTCTATCCTTGGTTGCCAGGCAACGCTTTGTTTTCTTTTCTTTCTTCAACTTCTTTTGTTCAACATTTTCTTTAACCTAGCTAAAATGTACATTGCAATGGATCTTCCCATAAAAACGAAATCGTTTTTGGCACCTGACCCTATGCCACTCTGCATCCTCCAACTATCTCCACACAAAAAAAAACATACTATAACGACGCCCCATTGAAGCATGAAAGAACATCAAAGAAACAAACACAGTGGCATTTATAATATTAGTATAGATAAATTAGTTGATTTAAGTCTTAAAGCATACAGCTTTCTAAAATATAAACTTATTTATTTTATCTTAAGCTGCTTTTTATAAACGTTGCGCGTCTATTATAATTTTAGTTGCTAAATATTCACTTATCATACGAGTGACGTGATCAATAGGGGTAGTATTGATATAATATATTCAACTCGACCCAACGACAGTACAGAACTCAAAAGCAAGAGAACCCCTTCATTTTTGTGAAGGTTTTTCTGAACATAATTCGCTCTTCAACTGCTTATACTGTAGTTTCATTTTAAAAGCGACGCGGCATCGACCTTGGTCAAGTCTTTCTTCACTACATGTGGCGATATATTTTATTATAACTCATGTTCCAGTTTTTTTACTACCAACCTAAAATGCGTACTTACTTTCAATCGACTTCATAAGAGGAAGTTATCAATTCGTCGCTTATTTTCTTATGTTGGTGCCAAATGCTTAAGGGTGATAATTATTTTAGATCAAGTAGGAAATGTATCCAAGAAAAGGAATTGAGTTAGTACTGTTGCATTGCAGTAGGTATATTCTTGAAATCATGCTTAAGAATTAAAATACCAAATTCATCACCAATTTATGGTTTATATAACATGTTTTTTTTACTGAAATTAAAAATAATAAAGTAATTAAAATGTATAATCTATACGAATATTATAAATGTGAAAGTGTAATTGTTTCTTTGTTTGTCCTTTCATGGTCCAACGGACCGTCGCTACGGTATGATTTTTGGTTTGGAGGTAGTTGACAGTACGACAAGTACTATAGGCTACTTTTTACCGTAAAAGAACATCTCATTCTTATAGAAAGAACGATTACGATGTACATTTCAGCCAAATTAAGGGGTATTTAACAACAAAGCGTTGCCTGGCAACCAGTGATACGGAGGAATAGACAACCTTTTTATTGTTCTTCTTTTCTATTTTGGCGTAGTTCAACAACATCTAATAAGTTAATAGTTTAAAAACTAAATTCATCGATTAGTGCACCACAACAAAACATACATATATATATATATATAGATGTGTGTGTGTGTGTGTGTGTTGTGTGTGTTTGAATCATCTCTGAAAGTAGTATTTATCTCATTCTGTTCTACAACGTACCGACTTTTTTTTTGTACTGTATTTATTTGCCTTTAGATAATGTGTCATTGTGTATAAGTGAGATATATGCATCATTATAATACTCTGTTGGTAATTGGACGAAGATAAACCAATACTTTGTAGAAGTTAAAAGAGTAACTGCAGCATTTACTTAACAATAAATTATGATTCTAAACGGATTTCTCCTAACAGTTATTTCTACTGCTTCTTAAGCTGACTAAGCCAATTACGACAATATTCTTTTACTCGGTCTTATTGTGGCGAGTATGCTTATCAAAGATACACTCAATGACTTGCGTAGCATTGCATGTAATAGATTTATGAAGATTGTCGACGGATCTATCAGTTTTATTTTACCTCGTGAAGCTGTAAAGGCCACTAAGGCCTTTAAAACATCATTTATCAAATCGAACGATACTACGGTGTGTGGTGTTAACCTTTTTAGTGTTCCGTAGTCGAGACGGATCGGTCTTTCAAATCCATTTTGATATTGTGAAGACTATTTTTCGATTTTGGATAGTGTTTGCGATACTAAGCTATGAAGTGCTAATTTTGGTTAGAGTCGATTGTCCAAAGGGGGTATTCCCCTTTCGCTCGTCTAAATAAATGGTTAATGTTAGACATGTAAGATATTCGTGAAAATATTAAAATATTCGTGAAATAATTATTATGAATTTTAAAAGAAAACCATCAAGATTACTTAGATTTTTCACATTATCCAGTAAAACCCTATATTGCGCTTGGCTGGACACGCACTTGGTCGGTTTTTTTACAATTCAAAGGTTGTACCAATTATCATAAATGATCTATGGCAAGATTCTCTCACAGTATCCACTACCTCAGTCACTTTATAGAATAATTGGGAACGTTTAAACCCAAGAAGCAATACTACGTATGCTTTAGTACATTTTCTTTATGAATGTAATGACTTTTCGTCTCTCGACGTGCTTCAACACTAATTACTTGAGATATGGAAAGTACATTTAATTTGTGTAAACTGATGGTGAATCGGGGCGGCTCTGAAGTTGGCGAGTGCCCAGATCTAAATCCGACAATCCGCTCTTGACCCCACCTAAGACTCTTCACGATGTGCCAATACTGGCTTTTATGTTTATAATGAGCTATTAGAACCATTCGCTTTCCTTCCTGCTTTCCAAAATCATCACTTTTATAAAACCTTCAAAACAAATCTTTTCAAACCATCATTTCTTTTCAATAACAACAGATTTAGAAAAGTGCATCAATGATCTTAATTATTCAAATAGCAATAGTATTTCAAAATTAATAATGTAAGCCTTGAGTGAAATAATTGAATTTCAAATCTAAAAAATA
>DWPA01006901.1:0-10686 GCA_018251375.1 Calpodes ethlius
TGTGACAGATAAATATTTGTTCTCGGGTCATGGGTGTTAGTGACGTGTTATTTGTGTTGTACATGCCGCCCGCGACAAAGGTAAATCCTACTGCGGGGGTATGAGTGTGTTAGCGTTAGCGTAGCGTTATTACGTACAAAATCGCCCGTTGGTACTTCTGTATTTTTGGTCTATGGTCCAGAATATAACAAAGTTAAAACCGTGTGGCGCAAATATCCCTGCATTCTTTACAAGAATGTGGTTAATATTCATGATATAATAACTTCTAGGTACCTAACATTGTATTGTAATTAGTTACCAAGTAATACTCTTTATCGTTCTATAACGATGTCGATAATGTTGCTACATTCTACTCGTAATTCACGATAGAAAACGTGTGGTATCAGATGGCCGTTTTCAATAATCTATCTACGCCTTACATCTGGATAAGCTTGCTAATAACGAAGGTAACTAATCAAGTTACTTGAGGATAATGAATTGATTGAATATTGAGATTAATTAAGAACGACCGTTAGGACATCTTCGAAAGTCAGCTGTTGATACCAAGCTCTGAATTGCATTATATAAAAGTGCATTCAGCGCCATCTGTTGTCACACCATGTAAAGTTTACATCCGTAAGCGGTTTACTTACCATTCTGATAAAGCAATATTGACACATTACAATAGATAATGAAACAGGAACAGGAAACAATGCAGATACACACATGGGACGACAATAGATTATAAACATTAATTAATTAATTGCACATGATATCATTTCTGTTCAAATTATCTACACTATATTATGGAGGGGAAACGATTTGTTTGGAGGTTTGTTTTTTTTTTGTTTTTTTAATTTGTAATGTATTGCCTGAAAGTTTATTTGACCAACTTTAAAAATGTACTGATATTTACTGAATAAATTCGACTGTTTTAATTTTAAAACGATAAATATAAAATACGTGAGCTAAGTTGTTTAAAATTACTTTTTAAATTTTTTATATGACATACGCTGCACAAATTATTCATGATGTATTGATGAATTGTCGTACAAAAAATAAGATTCGCGAGACACATGATTGGCTATTGTTTGAAAAAAATACTCCATTATAAAGACAATTTATGCCAGATGGATGTAGCCGATATAATTATTATACTGGTAAATTAGTTTGAGTCATGACGACATATTTGTCTACCGAATCGGAAAAAAATATGCGTCATGCGAGCTTTTACGGTATGTGCGGCAAAGAGATCAAATTTCACAAATATCATATTTAGTTGAATCATTTCCCATGAGTAATAGTTCCAAAAATAAGTCCACGATATTACAATTATATTTATTTTCGAAACATGCTTTAAAGTAACATTAATTTTTCCTCAAAATAAAAACTAAAAGATTTAATTGCTGAGCTTTTTATATATTAAATACAACCAAATAAATATTTTTAAATAAAATAACTGAGTATGACAAAGTAGCTAAGAAACGCACATCGTCTTTTAAAATACTTTAGTTACCTTGTTCATACAAATAAAAGATTTAGTTTTATATTGTTTTATTTGTTACAGGTAATTGTTTTGTAAAGCTGCTGGTCGAAGTTCGCCGTGAAGTTTGTTCCGGTAACGCAACCTACGCATTCCTTTTGATAGCTTTACAATTCATATTTACTGTGTATTCACGATAATTCTAGACTCTCAACGTTGAATAGAATAATGAAGACTAGATTGTTATCTGTCTGAGATAAAATGGCTTCAATAGTTATATATATAAATCTAGATATACGTTGCAGGTAGGTACATGCCGCACAAATTTTCTCTAATTTTTTTTTGTCCTTAGTCGGTACACTCTTGTTAGAGCGGTCGTGGTCCATGTGGTAGTCCGGGTATAAGTTAGAAGCACAATCAGTGCCAATTCTTTTAGTACTTTGTATATATAATTATAAGTAGAAGGAAAGCTCATCTATGTACATATAATATTAATATTCGTAGCTTCAAATGCAAATGTTATGTTATGACACGCGGCATCCACTTCGACACGTCCAGCCTCCTTCTCGCCACTTTAGAGATCTTCATATCCTGCGCTCGACAATTCCCGCGTGACCCAGGGTACGGGAAGCGAGACACGTGCACACATATTGTGTAAGAGTACATTAATTCACAGCCCACGGCCTGACAAGATTATTGACAAACTTATCTTTTGGGTTTATATAAAATTTATATAATCTATTATTGTAATGTAAGTATATGAGTGATTATCTTAACTACTTGTAATCACTAAGGATACAAAATAAAAAGGATAAAAAATTGCCAATTTTAGCTGCACACTAGCAAATAGATGTGGACCATTTCTACCTCGAAGATTCTTTCAATTCTTTGATGTCGTATTATCTGAGACAAAAATTAGAGACCTGGTACTTTCTTAATCCTTTGTGAAAGTTTTTGCGTGTTTCCGCATGAATTTAAAGTTGGATCGCATATACACGAAAATGTTTTGATCCTCTATCGGCCTTCGATCAAATGTACAATTATGGTACAGTGGTTCGGGATTTCCCGGTAGGTATCGATTGTCGCGTTGACCGCGTTGGTCGCGTCCAACGCCGCTCGTCACGTTATCACATAAACATATCGGGCTGCGTGCGCTGCGAGCATTGTTTCAGACTGTTACGACACTCTCGTAATGTGCACCGAGTTGTGCACTGTTTGCTAATTACAAATTCTTGGTTTTTCATTACCCGCTAAAAGAATGGTTCATTTTATAAGGCAGTATTGAATTTGTACCCATTGGTGTCTATGACTGATCTCAAATAAAAGTAGGTTGAAACGTATTGTCTCTTGAGATAATTTGTCAGAACATTCAGCTAACATACATTAAATATATTCTATGGTGGTATGGTATGGTATCTACCATACGCGCAGATACGCGATCTACATAATGCTACATTATTTCTGAGTTACATAGGTAGTGTACGTGTATATCCAACCGAAGTATACCCGTGGATATACCGATAGTATATTTGGACACAAGATAAAAATTAGTTGTCTGTATAATCTGTGTTCAAAAATATGCCTATAAAAGTTATTATTCGGCGTTCGCGACGAAATCTATTGATGATACATGAAATCATGTATATATGTGTATGAGTGGTCATATACCATAAAAGTTTAGGGTTTAGCGAAGTGCAGACATTTCTATATATTTCATAATTTAAAAATAATAATCAATGGAAAGAGACACATCGATATTTAAGTAGGTAATCGTTTAAACAAAACTTTGACGTTGACTATTTGGTGACAAGCATGCCATCTGGTGGTCATCTGGTGGTGTGGACAAACCTCCTTTCTACTCACGCTTAAGGTCCGATAATGTATCTCAAATGGCATTAGTTTTCTGGACCAAATGTCATTTCCATACATTATTTGAGCATTAGCGTGAATAGAAAAGCTTATGCAAAAGTGCATGAATTTGTAAAATTGTTACATTTAAACTGTATTCTTTAATGAGGTCGTACTATAATCGATCAGTGTTGTGGCAGCGTGTAATTATTTTATATTTGTTTCGCATATACCAAGAGGTAATTTGATCTTGTTTGCGTTAAATATAGGTTGTCGCAGATACTGCCATCGGTCTTAATTCATGCTCTAGAAATAAATAAATTACACACTCAGAAATTTATAATATTTTAGTATAGGAAGTTTTGTTATTTTGACAATAATAACTACACAGATTTTGGTATGAGGGGCAAATCAGGTTTTTTGGTCCAGGCGTGGCAAATCATCTCAAGGAAGAACGAGATTAGAAAATAAAACGTGTGAATGGACTCAAGCGATAGTTTGTAATGGTCAGAACTGTTAGCAAGGTGGTAGCTGGAGGAGTTGACAGCGGCACCCAAAGTCCGATCCTAATGAAATGCCGATTAGATTTTAGGCTGACTTTTAGGTATCAGTGAATTAGTGCGATTAGTTATAATTTTATAAAATATATTTGCAGTTGAATTTGTAAATATCAAAGTATCATATCGTACGCATGAGTCAAAAGTACCATCGATCTTCACAGGCCTAGTTTTTCAATGATTTCCATCCCCGCCATTGAGGAATGTCAGCTATACTGTACCGTCGAACGTACCGAGAAGCAATAAAGGCAAGCTTGTAACATTGTAGCAAGAAAGAAGCACTAGAAACTTTCCGCATTTTTTAGATTTCTATTCCGAATGTGTGTCGTCGCCGCAAAGCACAATCAATGTTAGCGAGAGCTGGAGCTATCCAGTCTAACCTATTTTTTTTTGTCTCTTTTTATCTCTCACCGAAATCTCTGAAGGCACCAGGGCACTTTGGAGATAGTGTCGAGATGAATGGGAATTTTTAGTGATCAAACTGGCCCAGTCTTAGTGTTCTTGCTATTTGCAAAAATTCGAAAATAATGCGTGAATGTAAAGGGTTTCCTATGTTTTCGGAGAACCAAGTTAAGCCTTGTATTTGACCTTCTTCTTATACCTTGGAGTTAGTAGGCTAACGTCTTTTCAGAATAGTATAGGCTCATTAGCCGCTAAATGAGGACACCATTGACTGACTGCGTATGGACAAAAAAAAACCATGGGATTCTGTGCGGGACGGTGGTCATTACCTTCTGATGTCCTTGTAATGTAGCTAAGTTATTAGACATCTTTACGTAGTGATACTTACACGGTTGGTGTTTTAGGGGGACATTTTGAACAAAGTTTGTGGTCATGATGAAACGTGTTGCCGGCCAAAAACAAAACGGGAATTTCTGTTTTTTTTTTTAACTGTGGCGCATAAAAATCATTTCATCTTCGATTCCCGTTGTCCAAATTGTATCACGTACAATATAATTTTGAGCTCTTGTAAGTTTATTCGACCGAGCTGCTAATTAGCTGGTTAGGGCACGTTTTATTATGTGTGCCGTGTAGCTGGGCCAGTATCTCCGCCGCAGACGGCAGGCACCGCGGCAGCCGGCGTCGGCGACCGCATTACATAAGCGAGAGAGTCGTGGCCCCGTGCCATGTATTAATTCTAACTTGAAGACGTATATCGCCGTCGCCTGCATAGCTTGTCTAGGGACGCCACTTGCTGCTACTGTCTAATCGCATTTTGTATATTGCAGTTAAATATTTTTTTTAATACGTAGTGGTAGTTAAGAAATTACACATTTTTACTACTACACATTACTAATACACATTTTTTTGTCGTTTCATAGTAACCAAATCAACATGAACTTATTTCTAAGTGAAAATCTTGACCAAAAATGCTGCACAGGTACAAAGTTAAAATATGAATCTATTTTTGGTACATGTTGCGGTAAAAAAACTAAAGTAATTAAAATTTTTTTTTGTTCATTTGTAGCAGCCCTATTTTGAGTGACGGTCGCTTGCGAAATTGTTTACGCGCCGCTTAACCTCTTGATTGTTTATGTACCTAGCGGGTAGCGGGCAGCGGATAGTGGGTAGCGGTCAGCGGCCCTGCGACACATCGTTGTTACTTGATTCACTAAAGTTGCATTCATACCACAGCTTGCAATCCTTTATAAAAAAAAAGGGAAATAGAACAGGATTAGAATGTAGAATATTTATCGGTACGATTAATCAAAAAAGGGTCGTGTCCTCAGTACAAAAAGTTAATTGAATCATAAAACAAGCAACTGTTACACATTAATAACTACAGACCTATATTTACAAAGCTCATGTAAACATTACGCAAGTTCTAAGAATTTGACTAAAATCATCTGATCTTTACCCAAGGGGAATTCGGCAACACCTCCTGCTAACCTCTAATAAACTAAATATAGCGATAGCGAAAGTGTTCGACGTTCGTTGAACTGTGCAGTAGTACTCAAGTAAGTGTTGTAGCCCGGCCTATCGCGTCGGCGCGAGCGCAAGAACCGCAAGAGTGCAACCAGGGCACCGGGTGACCGCGATGTGCGCGCCGCAGCTCGCACCTTTGCCGTGGACGTTGTAACAACCGTTAGGGACGCCGGTTACAATCTGGATACGGTCAGGGGATTGTTACCATCATAATAATAAGTCATCTTTCGGCGTACCCAGCTTCTGCATCTGTTTCATCTTTGTCCCATTATTTTTTCTTACTAATAGGACCACAAGGAACTATGCCTCCTCCTGGTCCTATTGCGGAGTAAGATTATTTAATTATCAAATCCATGTTTCTCTATGTCTACAAAACAATTAGTCACACCCTAGATAATTATGTTTGTAGAAAAAAATCTTTTTATTTACATCTAATACTATGTGATATGAAACAAATGTCATCAGCCTCCGGTAAATAAATAGAAGTATCATCTAGAAAAAAAAATTTCCAGACCATAATATTGAATTCCTTAAATATTTAAAACTATGCTTGCTGATGTAATGTAGTGTATGAAAGCAAATTAGTGGTACGTTTTATGGGAGTCAATGTATAAACATTGTCCATAGGGGAATCTTGTAAAAGATAAAAATTTGTATGAACTTCACGCGTACCGGTAGCGCAAGCTTTGTCAACAGCGGCTACACGGTTTACTGTGGACAACGAGGCAGCCCCTCCACACGATTTGTCTATTACATTCAATATAATTCTTTATACAGTGCGTTTAAGTATTGTTTAAGTCCTACACCAGGAACACTAACAGAGGAAAGATGCATTTGCCCCTCCTGCCCCTTTCTCAAAGGCCCCCTGCTCACAAAGTCTTTCAAATATCGCCATAAGGAGCATCCATTACGGTACGTTTCGCGTTTGGGTTACTTTGATTTACAACGGCGCCGGATGGTATGGTCCTATCAAGTGGCAACTAAAGTAGCTAGCGACTATCCTACACAGTAATTTAATGTTAATACTAGTAATTAATGAACAATAGATGGTATGAACCTTGATGCAAAGGCGACGTGCTGTCGCTTGTTATTTAGCACTCCAACTACTTACTGGAACTAGTTGATCTTAGAAGGGTGGAAGCTCGTTTAGTACGTTTAGTAAACTTAGGACGAGAAAAGGATCCTTCATACCATGGAAATGCTGACGAGTACATAAAAGTGGAATAAACTTGCCTCGCCTGTATTTCCACCTTGCTTTGATAAGGGGGTTTTGGGGTCAACGAGGTATTACGCTAGTCCTTCAAGCCCGGCAACGCATTTGCAGTTCCCATGGTACTGCACGCGTCCCAGTTTGTATGTTACTACACCGGCTGCGTATCTGAGCAATTACCAGCAAAGCAGGAAGCCGTTAACGCGCGTCAAGTTTCTTATTAAAACCGCAAAACTGCAGATGAAATGCGTTAAAATGTTTCATTATTGTCGTGGAAATTAAATTCCTTCGATGTTACTGATGTCTATTACGACAGTGACATTTTACTTTTTCTTAAGTTACTTTACTTTTTGTAACTTGTAACTAGTAACTTTTCAACGATACTCTACACTATAGGGTAAACTCCAATTGAGTATAGAGGACACCGTGTTTTTTTCTAACTTTTTTTTCTAAGACTTTGTCCACATCATAAATATGTATAAATGTATACACATGCCAAAATACAGCTTTCTAGTACTGAGGGTTTCTGCGCTACGCTATGCAAGGACGAACGGACACGACCAAAAGGGTTCCGTTCTGACTACAAATTATAAAAACAAAGACAGTTTAATCCATTCAGACAAAAGGGCGGAAAATATAAAGAAAACAATACGTAGAATTTAAGAAAAATATTTTTATGAAGTTGATTTATTAAAGGTATGGTTACTAGATTAACGACGCAATGAGGTGACGGTGTCAAATATCCGTCGAATTAGTGTACGAACAGCATTATCTGTTACAAGCGTGCAGAACACACCGTTAGACCGCTAATCGCCTCATCAATTAACTGCAGCCACTTCATTAGGCGTTAAGTGCTGGCGGCATTTAACATAGCTCCCTGTAGCTTTCATTAACTAGGATTTGTAACGAACGACCGACTTTTGTGAACTTTGTTGGAACTTGAATACGTCTGTGGTGAAATTATCTCTCATAACAGATGTTAACAGTTTTGTGACATGATTCAACGCGAACTTTATAGAATATTTTGTATCATATAGTTGGAATTAATGAGTGTTTGGTATTATGCATTTTCATATTAATTCTCAGGGTACACGAGAGCGTACATTCCACGTCAAAAAAACATTATGGGCCAAATGTACGATATTTTTGACCAATAATTGTTAAGTGTTTTAATCATATATCCTTATATTGCAATCGTTTTTAGCAGAGGAGGGCTGCTGCTTCGCCCCCTCCCCTCCCGCCTTGGAATTTACATGTCTTCTAGTGCATACTTATTATGATTTTCATCTCCCCTTGGGCGGAAAATGTAGAGTTAGGTACTTTCAAAAACTGGTTTACCCCTCTGGATCAGAAGCTGAGTACCCCATGGCGTTTAGTATATACTTTTGTTTGTCTGAAATGTTACCTTCGCGTATTTGGAATTGGAATATAGTACCAACCGCTGCTCTTAATTAGACCAGAGTTATCTGCGAAACGAGATTGCATTAACTCTTTATCGAAGTCTTATAAGGCTGAAATGGTTCATTATCTATCTAAATTGGTATACCGTCTATTGAAATTCTATGTATAATGTGTGAAGTCAAACAAGACATGATCGATGTTTAATATCTAGATACGCTGTAGGAATATGTGTAGGCTAACTTTTAAAAGCAAAAAAGGAGTTACTTAAGTGACCGCTAGAATTTTATGAACATTTCACAGTTTCTAGAGTCCACACAACTCTGAAAAAGTTATGTTTCGAACGGTTTATGTTGAGCATTTTCAACATTTCCACATTCTAACAACGATGTTTTCGCTTTATTACTTTAATGACCCCCAATTTTTTACTTTAATAACCTACCTTAGAACTTGAAACTCCTCTTAATAAACAACCGGAGAGATTTTGCTCGTATTGGGCCAAATCCTATGCCTCCAGATCAGGGCGTTGCAAGAGATGACAGAAGACGTCTCCTGTTGTGGTATCAATATCACTAATTAATATTATTTCTGGTATTACTGTCTTTCTCTTTGTATTTCAGCTGGAGGTTGCGAGTCAGTATTTTTTTTTCTTCTCTGTTCTGGCTGGCAATGGACCGTTGGTACCTTTGGTGTTACCAACGTCTAAGGGTGACGGTGATTACTTACCATCAAAATTTAAGTCCTATTTATTTGTAATCCCTGGGAATTTGAAATATATCTTGAAATAAGTCATTAGTGTTATCATCCAATTATTCCTTGCTTGTCAAATTTGACTTATGTGTTGGTCTCCAGTGTTATATTTTAAAATATATTTATATATAAGGGTTTAATCTTACAATTGAATTGAGAATAATGTCGATGTAACACGCTACGAATTAGATCTATATGATCACTGAAGCCAGTTCAAATGCTTATTACGAACAATGCCCTTACCGACATCTAATCTAAATGGCAAACTTCGTGGGCGAAAGGAGAATGACCTCCGCTACGTTTGTCGCATTACATTCGTATCCTTTTTCATTAATAGACTGCAATCCACTCACGGCAATGGATTCTATTGTGTCCTCGAGAATTCGAGAACAATGTATCGAAAGGTGAAATGCATCAAGGTCTTCGTTTTAGACTGTAAAACATTCGAATGAATAAACTTCACATAAAGTTAATGTCTGTATCATTTTTGTATTCGGTACCTTTCTAATTTTTATATGATCGCGACCATACATGTTTGTGTATATTGTTTTCCAGAGATGACAAAGTTCTCTGATTACGAATGACTATAGACAGCATTGACCAGTTTGCTTCCTTAGTTTTTTTAGATACTCCGTGAAGGGTATTGAAGGTTATATTCAAATGAGAACTCATCAAAACATTCATGATCAAAGTACATAGATTTAGCTACCATTTACAAACATATCTGCACATCACAGGACAGGAATCGAATTCTGGACTTCTGGATTAAAAGGTAAACTCATTATTAGGTAAATATTGAAGGGTACCAGTGAGTGATAACCAAAACACATATTACCAGAAAACATAGTTATACTAGCCAGGACTATATAATTAAACTACGGACCTCTCGTTCAGCAAATAGCTTTGTTGCCGATGGTCCTGGCGAATTGTCCTATCCAGGGTTTGACAGCATAAAAAAATCAATAATAAAACGTACTTACTGTATAACACATTGATAAGGAAGTCGTTCAGTTCCAATCATCGCGATACAAAACGGGGCATGATGATTGATAACGTGTGACGTAACGACGGTTATCGTCGTGGCACGCGTGACCCCATTGTAGGTGTGGGTTGGGCGATCCTTCCTACTGGCCCTTTGTACTCTGAGACTCTAACTAAATCTAGAAGAAAAGTTATAGACAACAGCTTACAATTCTCCGTAGTAAAATTCATAAAGAACCTCTAGTAATTACTCTAAGATTACTTCCTGCAAATGAATCGTATACAATCAAATGCGATAATCGAAGCAATATAGCTATCATTAGTTAACATTCAATCATAATATTAGTTCAAGATACTGATAACAAGTTTCAATATTTTACATTTCTTAAAATTATATGATTAAATTTAAAAGAACCTCTAGATCGATCTCAGAAAATAGGCCAAGTTGAGTAATTATTATTTTTTGATTGATATAAAGCATTTGAAGGAGGATGCGTTATTAAATGGTCAGTACAACATACTCTATATTCTAGACCCATTCATTGCAGATCTGA
>DWPA01006902.1:0-10686 GCA_018251375.1 Calpodes ethlius
GTGAAAGGTCTTAGGACGTATACCATACAGGCGGTGTTGGGTAAGGCGCACTAACGAGTCCCACATAACCGACACGGCCGGTCGTGTCGGTATGCAGGAGCATTCACCGCCTCCCTCCCACAAGGAGGGTAGTCCAACTCCCAAGTTAGTCTGGACCCAAGTAGTCATAGTTGGTCTGGACGAAAAAAAAAATGTCTCACCCGGCACTTGTCGAAGGTGTCGGCAGCGCGCGTGAGGAACCGCTCGGTGGGCGGCTGCTCGCGGCTCGCCAGCTGCGTGATGCACGACGACAGCTTGATGTGCGCGTCTGCCACCTCTGCAACAATGTCACACGCATGTCACACACCTGTCACTTGCTTAGCATATCGCCTCTTTACAACAAAAACGGGATATTTTATTAAACCACAACTGGAAGAGTATTTTAAACATTTAAGTGGTGATAAATTAAAAAATATCGATAATATTACAATGTGAAAACAATAAATTTGAAAATAAGCAAAAAAACTTAGTTCAATGTGAATTAAGTAAAAAATTATTTTTATGTATGTACGTATGTTGTATGTATATATATTACTAGTAATACATTAGTGAAGCAGTCTCGACGGACCAATCGATCGGAGTGTGGGGCGAGATAAAGCGGTACGTACCACGTTGGATACTTGTCACAATTGAGCAGATCGGTACTAAAACATTTTGCGCTGATGCTCATTTGTTTTATTTGAACACAGTTAAAATGGTGCACATAGTGTGCTGTGCGAGAATGCAATTAAAGAACTGAAATTGAACATTGTTTCATTTAAATTGTAAATACTTTGTGATAAGTGATGACCCTAAGTAGTTTTTGACTTTCCACATAAAGGCACCGATCGAATACATAGTTTCTACAATGTGCTACTTGTATTGTTCAGTATTAATTGATGTGAAGAGAGGGAGGGCTGATTGTAGAGCATTCAACTCACCCTTATGTTTGGAGGTCATCCGGTCGACCTTGGCGACTGCCTCCTTGAGATGCGAGTAGTACTCCTGAAGGAAGGCGGTCTCCTGCTCGAAGAAGTCGTTGACGTCGCGCACGGTGGCGCCCAGGTAGATCTCGTCCGTGGTCGTCGTCATGGACCTCACCTGGGGGTTTGTGATCACTCGTTAGTTACGTTGAAATTTTGAGTCCGGATGTAGCGATTTTAATAACCTGTTTATACAAATATATATGCCAAATGACCAATACATATAAATGTCTATGTCGATCATAAATTATTAGCTTACCTATGTTTCGCGCCTTTTCTATAACTATGTAGCTCTGTCATTTTTAACTTTTCCGTTGTAACGTGATGAAGAGCCAAAATAAAAATATATCTTCCAAATGGTAACAATTCGGAGCAGCAGTTACATAGTCGTTAGTAGTGATAGCTTAGTTATTTGATATTTGGTTTCTCTAAGTCACAAGCAATTACATTAGTGAAAGCCATTTCAAATTTTATGTTGCAAATACAGAATATATACAAATACAGAATTATATAGGTAGTAGATGAGATATTTCTTGTTTCTTTTGTAGTGTGTGTATGTACGTTTGTTCCTGCTAATCTCGAATTCAGCTGAACTGATTTAGAAGTGGTTTAAGGGATATTTTTTTTCGAGTACCATTCTTTATACATATTACAATACAAATGTATTTATAGTGTGTTACTGATGAATTATCCGTTAAATAGTTAAAACCGAAAATAAAAATTGTAATGTGTAAGAGTCTCACCAGTCCCCCGATGAGCTCCATCTTGCCGCGGGGCTTGGCGCACAGATCCTGCTCGTACTCGAGGAAGACGCGCAGGTGCGCGTCGTTGCGGAACACGGGGTGCGCCGCCAGCCGCTGCAGGAACACCTCGTGCATCGCCACCGTCTTCTTGAACGTCGCCAGGTATTCGCTGCAGGCGTACCGTAACATTTTGTAGCGCACACACGAAACATTTTACAAAAATAAAACTACCACCCTTATTCGTTCACACCTTTACTTCAAATGGAAATTATAAAAAAAAAGACCTAAATTTAAGAAAACAAAATAAAGTTTTACATAGAAAATATTCTATCGTTTGCACAATTAAAATATGGTCTGTATTCAATAATATATGTAACTTTGATGCGAAACGCAACTTCTATTATATTAAAAAAGACATATATTTAACAGTAGCCAGACCGAATTCTTACTGGTGCAAATGAGAGTTAAGAAATAGATCATTCAGTAATAGAACATAAAAATTTAGATAAAAACCCAGACATTTCATATGGGGGGATTATAATTAATATGAAGTGATTCAAATACATAACATGGACCTTTCCACAGGAAAGAGGTGTTTTTTTCTCTTAACTGTCTACTCACAAAAAAATGTAACATAACGAGGCTCCGTTGCACGCGACAGTAAGCCAACTAACAAAAATACTTTTCCATTAATAAATATTAAGAATGGGTCTTAGATACTTTTTTATAATTCGCGCCAAACCTTATAGTCCCTATGAAGTCTATACAGTTATGTGGCAGTTCAGAGCGACTTCAAAGAAAAGCAAACATTATGATTGACTTCTAAACAAGTTAAGTGAGATGTTTAACTTACTCTTCTAATTCTTCCTTCATCTTAAGAAATTCTTCTCTGGTCAGGGCTCCTTCACCCTCGCCCAAGCGCTGCAGCTTCTCGCGAGACGCGTCGAAGTCTGGTCGTGGAGGGGCGGGAGGAATCTGTATTAAAGCAGGGGTGAAGGTTATAAGCCGTATTTGTAAGATCGCCTTTTGTTAAACTAATTAAATAAGGGTCAATAAAATAAAAACAAATTAGTAAGCAATCTTTGTAAATCTTTTCAGTTTGTGAATTTTTTTTGGCTAATGCAGCAGAGATATATGTATGTCTAACAAACCGGTAAATATGACATAATTACATTTGTGTCACATAATTAAAGCACATTTTTATGAAACATAATGTATAAGACAATGAATTTGTTAATTGTGTGTCCTTAGTCAACCTTAATTTCCTCTAAAAATGTATTATTTCCAGTTGCACTACAACTTTAATATGGGTAATAAACGTGATCATGTAATAAATCAATAAATTAAGTTATTCAAAATCATGAGTCAAGATAGATAGAAATAATTCCATGCTCAATAAAATGTCCCAGGAGAAAGAAGTGTGGTTAATTTTTTTATAGAAGATTAGTTAACAATATCTGGTAGGTTCCACTCACAATATAACCAGCGTACTCTTCATTTTCCTCGTAGCGATCATGCAGCCACACAAACTCTTCATGCTGCCTCACCACCAAGAATTCTGACTTCTGAAACTCTGGGAGGGTTGTCTTAGTGTGAACTGTAAACTTCACTTTTTCCTTCTCACTCAGAGCATCTGATATATCCACCTGTTGGAGAGAACAATAAATGTGTTTAAAAATATAGTATACTAGCTTTTACATGGGGCTTCACTCACATTTTTTTTACAAATAGTATCCTATGTTACTTTTAACACCTCCAAGAATAAGTGTACAAAGTTTCATGATGATTGGTTAAATCATTTTTGTGTGAAAATGTAACAAACAAACTTACATTTGCATTAATAATATTAGTAGCGATTTTATTTGGGCCACCCCATAGCCTAGTTGGTAGTGACCCTGCCTGAAAAGCGAGGGGTTCTGGGTTTGATTCACACCCAGGGCAGATATTTATGTGACAGATAAATATTTGTTCTCGGGTCATAGGTGTTAGTGACATATTATTTGTGTTTTACATGCCATCTGTGAAACAGGGAATCATACTGCAGGGTATGAGTGTATAAGCTTTTATTTTATTTATTTGTGTCATTATTGGATTATTATACAGGAGAATTATGCATATATACCTAATAGTAATAAAAAAAATGTGATGTATTAAAGAGTTCTAATCTATACTGAGAATGATTATCAATTAAATTTTATCTGTTGTAATGATACAGATACTACTAATATATTTAATACACAAAAACAAATACCCACCAGTAAACTATTGTCAGCCAAGGACACATTCTCGCTGGGTTTCTTTTTCTCTGTTTTAGGTTCCCCTCCAGGTGGAGATGAGACTTGGGGAGCTGACAGGGGATCATGATTAGTTTCTTCTACGCAATCCTGCATAAAATACAAAAAAAAATATTACAGATATAAAAAAGAATTATTAAAAAAAAAACCTAATCCATATAAATAATCTTCAGAAATGCAATAAGGAAAATCACCATATTATATTAAAGTAGAACAACACAGTCCTGGCGATAAAGATACATAGAGATCAGCTAGCTGTGAGATGTGATGCAGTGTAACTAAGATTTGCTAATAAGGAGAAGATAATATTTAATATTTAACTTTCAAAGTCTAATAATGGATTTAATCTTTTTTATAGTGCACTGTATCATATGATTTTGTAAAAGAAACATATTTCTCGGAACTACATTTTCAATTATAAGTCTGTTTACGAAGCTATAATACGGCTACATCGTATAATAATGTTTCAGATACAACAACAAAACTTCTGATTAGAACTTCCACGTCACATTTTTAACACAAAGATACATTAATCGATCAAACAAAGTAATCAAGTTATCTTCCAAGATTAACGTATAATATAGCACATACAACGGTTGCCTGGCTGGCGTAAAATTGCAACAAAACAGTAATTAAATAAATACATAAAAAATGGTTATCGACTACGCCCCCCGGAAACAATGGCAAATTATCTGTTACAATAAGAAAATGAGTTTAAACGCTGCCAACTTACCATCATATTGGTAAAGAAATCGTTTTAGCACCGGTAATGAGAAAAATAGGCTTCAACACAATTTAAATTAATATGCAGACAGATTCACTATTCGCTTGCTTTCCGCTAAACAAGAAGCTGTTGTCAAATTTCATCTTGTCACGAATAATTGTCAATTTGTCAGATTTGTTTTGTCGTTCAAAATCAAGGCCTTAAATACACACAGTCAAAATATATTATTCCACAGATAGCTTATATATCAACCGTTACAGTAACCAATTCTGTAGAGTAGTAACTGCAGTAGAGTCAAGAGGACACAACTACAATCTTTAATTTGGATCATAGCGCAGTTGATGCAGTTAAACAAATAATTACAGTATTTAGGATAGGCTTCACCATTATTTAATTGGTGTGCTTTGCGACAGAGATCTGTAAATTGAATGTAATGACTGCGAAAGAGTTACCAGTTTAAAAGATCATTTATTAATCAATTACAGCCTGCAATGGACATATCATACATATGTCACTAAAGAATATACATATATGTTTGTTTATAATATGTATTTAAATTCCAATAATGACAATATGAAACATGTGTATACATATTTGGTGAATCCGATTATATAAACTTTATTGAACTTTATGTTTATATTACAATTTTCTTGTATTTTAAAATATCTTACGGAACTTTCACTTTAATAAATATTATTCTTATTGCAATAAAAGTTCAAAAACTATAAACAAGTTATATAATAAATATAAGTTCATATAATGTAAGGTACTTATTTACCTTTACAAGACTTTTATTGGTTCCATGGGAATTTATTCATAAGTGAACTAATGGGTGGGATACCTGCAATAATCCTAATGATATTAGCATATGCATTTTAAAAATATATTTTAAACTCTTATGCAATTATTTATATCACGAGTAAAATGTCCCTGCTTGCTGTCTTTGCGTACTATATGTATAGTTTTAACTTGCCTGGCCTTTTTTAAGTTACCGTTTAATTTCATTTTTTTAGAGAGAGTAGTATGTACTCAAAGGCCTACATAACCAAAACCCAGGAATGAGTGTTCAGCCCTCTTACTGGCCAGAAGGGCAGTGGTCCCTTACCTCCTACTTCCCTATTATCGACTAGTCAGCGATATTCCATTTCTATTAAAATTATACTAAGATGTTCATAGTTATTGCGACAGTTTCATTGTTCCTTCATATTTTCTCAGGATAAAATCCTAATAAAATTATTTAAAGTAAATTACATTTTGGTATAGTACATAAACTAATTGAAATTACCCAATAGAGAAATGGACTTTGCTTATTTGAGTACCTACTTGGCTGTAAAATTTAACTAAAGTCGCAATATCTAAAATGTTGACACTTAACTATTGAATTTATTCTTTTGTACTTGATAGGTTTAACCCATTAACATAGTATACTCATCCGCCCTTTAATATATTATGTATGTATTGCTCTTAAATAATTTTGTCGTGACCTGTACTTCTGTTGACATGCTGTATATTTATTGAATACTATTCTACAGTTGAATGTGGTTGAAATCAATGACTTTGATCAATGAAATCGCGCAGAACTCCGAAGGCGAGCCGATCTATTCCGAATATAACCGAAGTCAAGTTGAATACTTAATTTTTTTATGAATGAATGAAACGAAGTACACACGAAGTGAGAAGATGAGAATACAAGTAATGGAATCGCGCAAAATAATTTATTGTTTTTAATGTAATTCAGTGAAAAAATACAAGATATCCACACAGAATGGGTACCCAGAAGCCCGCAGAATGGGCAAATTCTTTAATAGCCAGATTTGAAGAACAGGTGAATATGTTCTGTTATTATGAATAAATACGACCCACCCATCTTAGTTGTTTATTTATTTTTTTGTGATACGTAAATCAATATTGCATGTGTAATATGACTTAAGTTCCGTACATGAATACGTAAATTTCATTTCAGATTATATAGGCATGTTCTTATTACCTGTAATGCTCTACGCCTACACAAAAATCAATATAATCCGGCGTAATACACTTTTGTATACATGTAGTTTGTCGGTATTTAATATCCATAATTAAAACAATTACTTACTGAAATTGTGCTAATTTTTGATCTGTACTATAAGGGTTTTTGGCCAGCTTTTCTAACTCATAGATATGGTTCTTAACAGCGTTTAAAAAATATGACGTTCACAATTTCGCCCACGTACAACTTCCGCAGTTTTCGTATTACTTCGGCTTTTCTATTTACAATATTTACAGCTTTTAATTAAATTCAGTTATCTACCTATAATATATGTACGTAGGTACAATATGGTTTAACTGAAGTTAAGTATATTGAGACAAAATATTGTCAGTAAAAGAAAAATAATCAGAAAAGTGTGGTAGACCAATATTTAATTACAATCATCATCAAAAATAGGTGAAAGCATTGCTTGATTTTTGTTGCAGTGACAGTCTTCTTTGGTTAATGATTAGAATACATTACGAGACACTCCTTAGCTTTTGGATAGGTACATTATAGAATGCTCGGATATTGTGGTTTCCTCAACACTCATAATTTTTTCAATTTATTCTTTGAGCCTATTGGAACTCAATTGGTTTTAGGGCTGGGTACCACCACTTCACATATTTCTGCCATTAATAATTGTCTTGTAAAATTCAATTTCTATCACGAAGGTTGCTCTAGGTCCCCGGGGATAATCCATCATCAGTGGTATCAATGCCTCTGTGGCCAACTTCGAATGGGACAAATTACTAACAATTATTAACTGAACAATTACTAGTACTTACAAACAGGCCTTACCCACACTAACTATCCTAGCGTCCACAGTCACCTTACTAAGCAATAATTCTAATTAACACTGAGTACTAACAGGACCTATTAACTATCCACAATCCTACCTAAAGTCCTATTTGATGTTTGCAATAGCTGTCCAAGAGATGGTGGCACTACAAACTCTATTCCTATCCTTATCTCACAAAAAAAAACAAAAAAACTATTTAAACACAATCATAATTGTAATTTAGTGACTACTACCAGTTTTTAGTAGCTTTGTCTATATAAAATGTTATTTATAACCAATTACCTAATGTTTCTGACTTCTTACACAAACAATATGACTAGGAAATTAATCTATACAATAACTGTGTCTGAATCACAATAACAATGCCATTCACATGTATATCCGGTACTATTATGTGAATCAATTACAGATACATAAATAATTAGATTATACTTACAGATTCATAAATAATTTATAGTTCATTGATATTCAAATATAAATAAACTTAAAATATATTGGTCTATAAATACAGATTTATGTAAATAAAAATTACATAATGAAATTATAACACATTCACTTGTGAACAAAAATTATAAGTTTGTGAGTAAATATCTGAATAATTATTTTCAATTTCATTTAAAAATAAGTATTCATGGTATTTTATTATTTGTTGTTACTTTACATTGTTGTTTATTGATGATTGGATACACAAATAAATTAAAATTCCAATTGATAGATTTTGAGGAAAAGCTTAGCTTAGCTGCCTTTCCAGTTGAGATGGAAAGAAGTGAATAAAATGTCTAATGATTCACACAATATTGTGAATTTAATTTCATGTCATTAATGAAATTTGTTTGATATTTAATTCATTTATAAAACAAATTTAATAAAATATACTAAATGATTATCTTCAAAGATATTATTGAATAGAAAGTGAATGAATGAATCAATTCATTCTATTAATATTATTTTATTCATATCTGAAACTTCAGATTTACTATACTACTTACTAAATATTTATTCATAAATTTCTAGTTGAGAATTTTCTTGTGAATTTTATTGTATGTGTTTACATACAATACAGGCATTGGTCCAAGTAAAAGAAATTGGTCATTGGTGGTCTCATAATCTATTGATTAGACATAAAATAGAATGTATGAAATGGATGGCAAACTATTGCTACATGGCAATACACATACAATTAATTTATTTAACAATCCTTACCTCATTGAACTTAATCATAAAACAAATGTTTTTACAGCTACCCTACAAAACTGGTGCTCAGAATCTGCACTCACGCATCAACGAGGAACAATGCAAGGCATGTCTGGTGCAGATCAGCCGCCATCGATTTTCGTTGGTCATTTCCGGCCTCACCAAGATCCTACAGAGAGTCAATGAGCTGGTGAATATAATTATTTGTTTTGTCATGTTATGCAGATAAGTAGTTCAGATGATGCTAGTATATTTACTCTGCGCTAGCTTTGAGAAGGGTATTTCGTCGTATCTTCTCGATGATGAAGCATGTTTATGAAATGTTATGTTCATAAAAATATTTATAAAATATAATTCAAAAAATTTGAACATAAACTTCTGTCACTCAAAACCTGTGTTATAATATCAATCATTTTAAACAGTACTGCCAACAGTATCAGCCCTCGTTGACAACATGCGTCAACCGCCCCCAAACAGAGCTGGAGAAGGGCTACCACGACAGCCTAGTCATCGTGCTGGATACCCTGGAGATCTGCCTCAGCTCACAGCCCAAGGACACCGCCAAGTATGACGAGGCGATGAATGTCAAGATCCTGTTACGAGAGGTCTGCCAGTTCATTGGTAAGTGAACATTACAATGTTATAATAATCCGCGTATACTTATCTGGTAAACTTAGGGTGGGTGATAACTTGCAAGCGAAATTCGACCTTGCATGTGCAGAGTAAGGTAGTTAGGGTATGTTTCTAGATTTCTCAGTATGAACAGTATGAACTTTCTGGAATATTGTTTTATAAATAAATATTATAACCAGCACATACCGTGCAGTTCAGTTGTTTTAAGTGAAGCTTGAGTTTTAATCTATTCAAAACTGATATTAAGTAAAATGACATGAAACCTTTCACCTTTGAAGTATTTGTTAGTTCAAACTGTTTGATTTCCTTTTACAGACATGCGTAATGAAACAAACGTGAACAATGCACTGTTGAGGCAGCTCGCCAGCAAGGTGCTGTTCGCGCTCAGCCTTAACTTCTTTAACGCTGTCTTCAACAGGATCAGTGCGCGTCTGCAGGTATACTAACCTACTATTACAGAATGTTCTAGAATAGTCGTTCTTTAAATAAGGTGTGCTACACATTCCCGTCGGGTCGGTAAATTCGACTCAGTAATATTTATGGAACAGCATTAGCTGGTTTTGTGGGTCTTTGAATGTGGTTCTCACTTAAACCCCATGCCGATATGCTAGGATGTCGTAAGTGGTAGTAGTGTCTTAAGTAAGCTGGGCTTTTGGGGGTACGACTTCAAATGAGGATTATATCTAGCACCAAGTTATTTTGGTCAGTCATTATGCCAAATGATCTATTTATATGTGTGGTAGTCCTTACAAAATAAAAGATTATGTATATTTATTTTGTTGTTTTATATATTAACACGAAGATAATTCTTTCAGGAACTGTCATCTAGCTCAGAAGAAAACCCGGATTATACCGATATAGAGCTGATACAACATGTCAATGTTGACATACTAAGGCTCATACGTCTGTTGCAAGGTATGGGTTTTTTGTTCATCCTAATTAACCACATAATTATTATCTTCAATATTTATAAATATTGTTATTAAGGCATAAATATTGTTTCTGATACGAATATTTTTTTTGTGAAACCTGCCTGTATAACCATACTTTAGATTGAGTAAGCTGTCAAACAGTGAGTTAGGGTTTGGAGCTTGAGAATAAGTACTTTCTTCTCTTTTTTTTGGTCGATGTTGCTAACGTCCACTGGCGATCACTTACATCAGGTGTCTTGTTTATTTGTCGAATATTCACAAGCTGAAATCGTTATATCAAAGCTTATTTTTTTTAAAGTTATGTCAACAATATATATTTGATTTCAGAGTCCATTCAAAAGTTCAAGCTTTTGAG
>DWPA01006903.1:0-10686 GCA_018251375.1 Calpodes ethlius
TTATACAGAAGATAACTGCAAAAAATATTTATAGACATTTTAAGTTATTTATATAAACTGTAGTCTCATTTTGGGATTTTAAAAGTTTCCAATACCCGAAAGAATCATGGAACAATAGATAAAATAAGGTTAGTAACAATTACGATATTTTGTATATTTTACAATATTATTAAGTAAATAAAAAAATAAAATACCTCTATACAACTAATACAATACTACTACATACTATACAAACAATATATACATGGCCTCATATAAACATCAAACTTCCTAGTTGCAGCTATTTTCACTAAAAAAACATACTCAAACATCAATTTTGACAAAACTGTGGACAAAATGCCATCTTGTAAAGGCTAAAAAAAATTTCATTAAAATGGAAAGCAAAACCTCGTAATCATGATTCTCTTAACATAATTTCACCTTTGATAAACAAAATTATGTCAACAGTGATAGGTTTGATAAAGTGTTTAAAACCGAGGCTCATCAAGAAATCACCGGCCGTCATCCAGCCCACAAAATGTCTTCAGTACTGGCGAGGTTTTGCGGATAAATCTAAATCAGAGACAACATCGAAACAAATCGTGGTAACATGTGTAAATTACCTGCAATATTTTAATAATTGGAAATCAACTTAATTAGTATTACCTATATTAGAGTAGTAACTTCACCCAAGTTTCAGAAAACTTAATAATGAAGTCCCAAAGGCTCTTCCAGATTTTGGGGAGGATAGTGATAAGGACACGTTTACTAATGAAATAAATTATTGCCGAAAAATAGTTTAATCCTTTCTCATTCCCATACAACAATTGCTTTTATCCTCATTCAAAGTCGGCGACATAAAGTACCGTGATCAGATATAAATGCTTCAAGAAATAGTAACATAGGTCCTGGGATTTATTTGTCACATAAAAATATAAGTACTTATCTAACAAATTTAGTGATTGATATGCCAGAATCTATACTATTATACGTTTTGAAAGGGTTTTCTATTATCCAAATAAAATGCTTGTACGATGTGACAGATTCAAGGGGCTGAGGCAGAAGAAAAGTTGCGCGTGCGAAGAGCTAGACCAGCTGATGTCCCAAGGGTCCTTCGCTTCGTTCGAGAAAATGCCCGCGTAGCGTGGCCTGGCTTCGCCCACCCACATCCTAATTTTCATCTTATTTTGGGAGATTATGTAGCTAGAGCATTAGCGCAAGGTAAGCGAAAATTCCATTGTATATTTTGAATTGATGCGACAAAAAATAAATGTTCATCATCATATTAATTTGAAAAAATATAATTGTAATGTGTAATTTTTAATATTTATTTTGTATCATATGTCTGTTGCCTGACTTAGTGATTTGCGCCTGTAATTGAGGTGGCACTAATCTTGTGTTTTTGTATTAAGTAGTTATGATTTGTATTCATTGTATAAGTGTTCACTTTGTTGGTGCAATAATAATAAACAAATAAATAAAAAAATAAAATAAATAAATAAAAAATGTATATAGATTTAGTTAGTAGGTAGGTATAACGTCATGCATAGTTAAACATTTGGAATCCATTTATAAGTAATATAAATGAAATTATTATCCAAGTGATTATTTCAAGAACCAGTACAAATACCATACAAAAATAACAAAAAATGCACATAATTATGTATATTAATTAACTTCATACAGTATTAATAGTTTTTATTTTATTAAAACGTTTCCTTGTTTTATATAAGTAGCTATAATGTAATGTAACCGACAGCGTTACTAATTATATAATTACCATATTTAACCTGTATTTTAATAACATTAGTATTAGTAGATAAACAGATTAAGGATTCATATTTTTTCGTTTATTACTCTTTCCGTTGATCACATACGTATTGGCAACTTTTTCGCATGTTTCTCATAGTTATTTTTTTTGGTCTAAACAAGCGCTGCGTCGCGTACTTTGGCCAACTCGTTTATTGCGTTGAATGTGTCAACATATTGAAATTTGTTCGTATACGGCGCAGGATTTGAATATTGAAAATATGTTGTTTTTCTTGTTAAATAAAGTCGTGAAAAAAATAGTGTAGCAATGTAGCATGAATATGGAGAATTTTGATATGAGGCATAGGATGTGCAATGGACGTTTTTAATTTAAAAACTAACAATAAATTGACTCTGAACACGTCTTGGAACGTGTGTTGTTTGTGTATTTAAAAGTACCTGACTGTATATATTGTACATAATTATAAATGTACCGTTTGTGCACCCCACCTTTCTTATTCTCTCTATTGTGCCTCCGCCCAAATGTTGTCTGGAAGAGATCGCTCTATAACGATAAGACCGCCGTTAGTACTACTTTTATTATTTAAAGTACCTACATAATTTTGTTTTTGTTGCTTTTATGGAGTGATTCATTATCATCATCATCATTACAACCCATAATTGTCCCACTGCTGGGCTCGGGTCTCCTCTCATGACATGAGGGGTATAGGCCATAGTCCACCACGCTGGCCAAATGCAGATTGGTAGACTTCACACACCTTCGAGAACATTTTTGGTGAACTCTCGGGTGTGCAAGTTTCCTCACGATGTTTTCCTTCACCGAGGCAAGTGATAATTAACTTGTACAACCGTATAAATAGTTAATAATATATAATATAATAATATACCCAAACGAAGATAATTTATGAGTGCTTTGCAATATACGTTGTTTAGACGGCCCCGTAGTCTAGTTGGTAATAACCCTGCTTGCGAAGCGACGGGTCCTTGATTCGATTCCTGGCCGGGGCAGATATTTATGTGACAGATAAATATTTGATCTCGGGTCATGGGTTTTAGCGATGTGTTATTTGTGTTGTCCATCCCGCCCGCGAAACAGGGGAAACCTACTGCGGGGGTATGAGTGTGTTATCGTTTATACGCTGTAATTAGTGTATGGCTAGTATTTATATAATAATTCCTGCAAATAAACTCACATTTAATATATAGAACAACAAAAAATAAATCCTAAATCCTCAATCAATGTTATAACAAAGTTTATACTCTCGTGTTCCCGCAGTGGTTCTCTGCGATACGGGCGGTAGGGTCAACGCAAATAAAACGTCACAAAGTTTCACCTGAGATCAAACATTGCGGATAATGACACCCGGCACCCCTCGCTTCGCAGGTTAGACGGAAGGAAAGCGTACACCGGCTTGCACAATTTACAAGTACACAACAGAAAACTTCGTAACTCGGAAAGAGTGCTATAAATGATGAATGCTCACAAACCGCCTACGAGGAAAGAATTTCAAATCCCTACGATTCGACTTCAGAACAAATATTTATGGTATCACACGGAAATTGTTCGTCCTGACAATAAAACACAAATTTTTATTTAGTTTTACTTACCAACGTGAGCTGAAATATATACTAAAATTATAATAGGTTGTCCGGAAAGCCCGTGGCGATTTTCGTTATGAAACGCGAGAGACATGTTTACATTGTTAGATATGTTAAAAGAGACAGCTTCAGCCATCTTTGGAAAGAATTTTGGTTACGATTCGTTAATTTCATAAATATTTGAATGAGCTGCATTTTAAATATTCTAAAATATCGGCACGAACTTTCCGGACAACCCAATACATAGCTGATATCATGAAAGGCGTGTGTTTAGTTTTTTTTACTTTCATTATTCAGCAATCATTAATAGAATCCATTTATGTAACCATAACTTTTTTATTTAAATCCGATTATACTCACGTCAAATCCCTGAAGAGATCTGTAGGTGGTAGGGCGGAGGAGCCGCATGAGAGTGGCGCCATCTGTCGGTGGTATGCCGTTCCGCATTGCGGCAGTGGCGGCGCGAGCCCAGAGAGTCACACCATCATACAGATGGGCTGCTTCAATTGGTACCTAGGTAGTAAATAAAACTTTTAATAAAATATGAACAAAGACTTACTTCAAGATAACTACCTACTAGAAATTATTGAATCCCATCAACAAAACTGTGGCTATATATAAATATGAGATGAAAGTCCTTAACCAATTCATGAATGGAGTTCTAATGTAACAAAATGTAAAACAATTCAACCGATTTAAAAACATTCTAGTGTAATTTGTAAATAAAAACATATGTATGTACGCACACCCGCACGATTTATTGCCTTTGGGGTCAAGCAAACAGAGCCTTGTTTTATAAAGCTAATAAATCCCACATAATATAAGTCTTACGTGACAATTTAACAATTTGATACGCTTGACAATTATATACCCAATATGTACACAATAACATCATTAAGGTGAGAATATTGACAAATATATCGAATTATCGTGTCAATCTGACGGTTTCTCTATTTTATAAAACTTTTTGCGTGGCAAATAATATAGGATTTTTTTTGTAAAAGGCTTATCAATTCTGCTCCATAAAACAACAAATTATCTCGACATAAAAACAAATTTGTAGAAAGAAACTGCATTAGGGTTATTTCCAAACAATTAATAATTAATTAAACATTGTCTAATGGTTCGGTCCAACAACACAATGAAAGAGGATTTAAATAGTTTTAAGTATTTAAAATACATTTCTGCAAATATTTGCTAGAGTGACTCGCATATTTGTTAGTATTTGACACATTTGATAGATTATCAGCTTTATAAGCAGGAGCCAGGCCATCGTAAACAGTAAGTAACTAAAAATACTAATGGGTCACTAGTAGTACTACTAGTAGTACTATTTTTGCGATTGAAATCCGACCATAATTAAATCTAACAAAGGGTAGGTATTCATTGACGTTTTTAAATGTTCTAAATTTTTTAATATCTGATATTGTAACACACAAAAATGTATATTTCTAAACCTTTATCTGTAAATTTTACCTGTACTATCAGAATCATATGTACTTGTGCGTTCTTAAAAAGGAACTGAAATTTGTATTTTGTAACACCTTTTATATTACCTATATCTATACATTTATATGCATGTAAATAAAATTGGAGTGTCTGTTTGTAATATTGAAATAACCGCTTTTTACTATATGCATATGAATATACAAACGGTACTTGCACCAAAATAACAATTTTTATATTTTTTATCTGTCTGTCTGTTTGTTCTGTCTGGCTAATCTCTGAAATGGCTGGACAAAACAAAATAAAGTAAAACACTTTTTGTTGAAATTCCCAGCGGACGAATTTGATTTCATTTGAAGGGCTGCTAAAATTTCCCGTCACGTATATTTGTATAAAAATATTTTCTCTTACCGACGCATCCTCAAATAATTTGTGATAGTTGGGCACGCAGAACGGCGGTGCTGCAGACAGCTCCCTGATCATATGACACAGCACCCTGCAACAACATGCACCATGACGTCACATTCCATATCCTTATTTATTCATACGCTAACTTTTAAAAATAGAACTTCTTAGTGGAAATCGAAGACGGTTGCGTAAAAAATTTAAGTATTAAACTGAATCATTTGAAAATGGACCTGAAGTTATTACTTCAAAGTTATTTTTTATATACCATTCGCTTAGTTAGTATATTTTTAAATTTGGAACGCATTAACTTTTTTCTGTTATAACCTAACAAAGGAACAGAAGAGACGCCTTATGATAAAGGCATTCCGGAGACACAAAAAGAAACTTCACTTTGTATAACAAACGGATTTATATAGACATAACAAAGTAGCTTGCCTTAAAATGGCGCTTAAACAGTTATATCTTGGTGACAATTTACAGATGATCCACTTAAAAGACTTAAGTTAAAGTTAAGCTCTTTTGACGTATGCGTCGACGTTCGGTCGTTGACGGATGATACACGTGCGGATGCCATGTGAAACCATCTCTTCCTAGTCTGTGGTTTAAATATTTTTTGCACTTTCATACACTTTCTGTTGTCACTGCGGTCGAACGTGGACCATATATCTCAATATAACGCACCACAATGTCGCCATATGAAACTATGAAACCAGCATAAAAGTTACAAGTGTACAAGTGTCAAACTTCAGTTACTCGCAGAGCGTAATCGTCTTCAGATTTTGTATATTTTCCTTCCCCTATATTGGAATATCTAAGAACTGTACAGCCCTTTACATTTAGTAACGGATAATAATATTATTTTGTTGGAAAGAAAATACTGGCGTACATTAGTTTTCAGAAACATTAATTATTCATTTTCGTAGTACATATCAAGAGGACCAATATCTCTGATCTTGTAGAGTACACTCTTAACACAAAATAACAAAGAAAATTCATTCTCGATGGATTAATTAATTATTCTCCTTCATATAATTATTAAAAAATAAGCTTCATATGTTAAAAAACAGATTGTATAAAAAAACTTTCCAACTTAATATATGAATTTAAGGTGTCAATACATAAATGCTTCTGGCAAAGTGGTGCGAAGGGGGGGGGGGGGAGGGCAAATCAAAGAACTTGCATATGGCATAAAAAATGTGTTTTTAACAACAGTAGGTATTAAATGCGCACAGACCTAACTGCCTCCCCCCTTCATTGGCCCTCGAGTATTCCAAATTTGAATATGTCGTATTCGAAATTTAAATTTCTCAATGTCACATGTAAGACGATATGAAACATACTTACGGGTAATGCGGGTTACTAGGAAACGACGGAGTTAGCTTCAAAACTGCTCTAAAAGCCATGTCGCTGCTGCAGTTTTGAATAAGGTGATCTGTTGACAATAAAGTATTAGAGTGTAGGAAATCCTACATAATATAGATTCTGTGTTCTAAACAAAATGGCTGGCCAAGTCAGTCGTCACCATACGCGACAAACGCCAGTGTATTTTTTATTTTTAACTAAACGCTAACACTCTCATACCCCTGCAATTGGATTTACCTGTGTCGCGGGTGCATGGACAACATGACCCGAAAACAAATATTTTTTTTCACATAAATATCTGCCCGGTCGGAAATCGAACCCAGGACACCTCGCTGCGCAAGCAGGGTCACTACCAACTAGGCTACGGGGCCGTCTAATTAGAGTATATACTTAAGCATTTTCAGTGTATGAATTCTTGATGTTTATACCCAATATATTTCAATGTATTTCCCACGGCAATTTTCTTTAGCAACCTTCAAATTGATAATTACACTAAAAGGACTAGTACTTATTTATCAATCTTTAACGATCATAATATATACATATTCATATAAAATTGTATATTAAGGAAATAATATAAAGCTTTATCTACGGGAAAACGTTCAGAAATCAAACAAGTACATATTATTATAACATATTTTTCACATTCGCATACTTTGTCATAATATACTTAAAAGTATCCGAACGAAATAACTCGGGAAAGATTAAAAGTTATTTTTTTACACAGCGAATTGAAACGTGAAGGAAAAGTTGCGATATTTTTGAAAGAGAAATTTCGAAATGAGAACGCGTGATATTTTTGCATCGCAGGGCACATTTCGCTACTTAGTTGAACGGGCAGCCTCGTCAGATTTATGCGAAGTATTCGCTTTCTGAACTAGATCCCAGCTACAAGTTAAAAGGAATTAGAATTTTATTCTGTTCGATTTTGTTTGCAACAGAAATTGATATATATATGTGGGTGTATATATATATATATACACATATATATATGTGTATATATACATATATATGTGTATATATATATATATATATTATATATTAAAGCTAAATTTCGTATATATGCAGAAATTTATGGATATTGTATTGTTTGACTCGACGGTAAAACAGGGTACCGCGTAAAGGCCCTGCCACATTTACATTAACGTTAGTGTTGACGCGTTAGTTTTCGGCGTGACGCGTTAATTTTTAACACTCTAAACTGTTGGCCACACCTGTGTAATATATTTAGCTTAACGTGGTAATTAACGCGTTAGGCCATAGATGAGGCAAGGACATAACACAGTTAGCTAACCCGATATATTTGCGATTTGCTTTGTCTACTAATGGTTGAAATAATAAAAAAAAATATATATAATGGTATATATAATTATATCCCACTATTGGGCTCAGGTTTCCTCTCACAATGTTAGGGATACAAGCCATAGTCCACCATGCTGGACAAGTGCATATTGGGCGTTTTCACACTCAGTAAGAGGAAAAAATCTAGAGAGAGAATTTAGAGATATAAAATATCAGTTCAATTTGAAAAACGGGTCTTTTATTAGTTTGGGAATCCCTGATGTAGACTATGGAGTCTTCGGTCTAGACAACTAGTCGCTGACACTAGATATTGCTCGTTTCAAGCTCGTATAGTCATTAAAATAGACAAAAGAACCTTCAGCTTACAAAAAATAAGAAAGTCGTTTATACTGTAAAATTAAAATTAATAGTAACCTTAAAACGTGTAAAAGGGCTTTTAACAAAAAACATGACAACGTTATCAAAGGATTATCATCTAAAACAACAAATATAAACCTTCATAATTACGCAACACAGACCTGTATTTATAATCTTGTATTATAGAGATCAGTGTTATTGATGTTGAATATTAGTTACTCTGTAACTTGACTTTTTATTGTCTGTGAAATTTTAAATGTCACCATCAATTAATTTCGCGCCAAAAACGAAAAGGTGTAAAACAATATTAGAAATAAAAACTATACTTATCTATTCAATAATGTAATTAATTGTCTTCAATTAATTATATTCCCGGTTTTAAAGCTGTAAATGTTGGAGGATTATAAATAGAGAATCTTCAAATCAAATTATTGATTAAGGTTATCAATTAATTAGTCTACAATAAATATACATATAAGTTATTATTCGGAAAAAAGGTTATGTTCGTGGTTACATTTTACACAAATGTTTTACAATAGTTTTAAACTTTATTCAATTCTGGAATTCTGTGTCTTCTTCGTTCCAAATTGGACACTAAAATTTCTTCAGTACACTCTTACTATGGCTTATTTATATTTATAATCTGTCCGTCCAACATTGATAAAAAGGGAATATTCTAACAGCAGGGTTCCTAAACTCGTTAATCATTCCAAATTGGGGCCCACTAATTATTTTACTACCGAAATGCCATACTCACGCGGCCCCGGTTTTGACAACAGCTGAAAGACCCTCACAAATTGCTGTCACTGTCACCATTCAATTTGGTATGCATAAGCGAGAGTTTAAGCTAACAAACTTTATATATTTGAATATTACTGTATTTTTTTTTCCTACACATAGTTATACCAAAAATAGTTGTGTGGTATTGGCAGTTTTCAGAACGGAATGACGATGATGATGATGTACCTATCACGCAATTTATAGGAAAATATGGCTGTTAGTTATATTAACCAAATAACAGTAAAAATATCAGCTTGTTAGTGTTCATTTTTCCCAACCACGTTATTAATAAATATTGTAAGGAATATCCTTGTTCAAACCATATTTGTTTAGGTTAAATATTTTTTTGAACAATGTAAATAATTATCTTGCGATGTAAAAAAAGATCCATTGTTAGGAATATATTATTAGAAATTGTTAAATTAAAATATTTAATTTAACCTTTTCGACAGCGTAGTGGACTACGGCCTTTACCGTTCACATTGTGACAGGAGCAAGCCCAGTAGTGGGCGTTATGGGTTGAGAAGATAAGTCAATTCAAAATATGGTCCATGGACTACAAGTAAAGTTGACTTAACAAAATGTGATTACCTGCATGTGTGATGGCAGCGTTGCTAGGGTCATAAATCTCGTCATCCACTGCTACGACTGCGTACTCTCCGTTCGCAAGTAACCCGTTGCGTAGAAGTACGTTTACGAAGTCCACCAGAGCAATGTGCTCGCCGAGAAACACGTACACTGGGAACAATAAGTTTGGTTTGTAATACGTTCATCGATTACTGCTTCAGTATACTCCATTAACATCATCACCTATAAATAAAATCTGATTTTGATTGTTCGTCTCGGAAAATTTCCGAAACGGCTGAATCGTTTTTGATGAAACTTTCTCCAGTAGTTAAAAGACTTCAACTTAAAACGTAGGTTATATTATAGGTAACCGCAACTAAAGATTCATCATTAATATGGTATTAAATTTTGTATGGAAAAAGTAAAAAATTACAAATTATGCATTTACAAGGGACATTCCATAAAGTACTTATTTTTCAAGAATTGAAACTCCTATAAGTAACTAAATATCCATCGTACTGTCACGTTTTTGTAACCACAGTTTGCCTTTTTTCCGTAATCCAATACAAATTCAGCATTTTAAAAAGTACGTGCTGGAAACTATTCATCTAATTAAAGCCTTCATTCACGTAATCAACAGTGTATACACCCATACCTAAGTAACGCTGAAGCCTGCTAACACTGTTATTTAATTTAAAGTTTTTATTTATGTCATTGTTATGGCTTCTCATTCTGTCATTAAACCATCTCAATCAATTAACTGCCATTGTCAATGATAGCTGTCCTGAATCCCTAGATAAGTTAGTTGGTAATATAAAAACCACTAGGACTTAATGTCTTGGTCACTGACATGACTTTAGGATAACAAATAAATGACACGTTACGAACGGACATAAGTAAACGTAGTTGAACATAACATGTACAATGTATGTATGCATGTGTGTATGTATGTATATATTGTATATATATATGTATATATATATATATAACATTAATGTTCATATGAACATTAATTATAACTCTTAGGTAAAGTATTAAATTCGTAAACTTCGACCCACTGACCGGACCTTTTTTTTCAGTCAATACCATAATAGTATTATATAATTTTAAAGTTTA
>DWPA01006904.1:0-10686 GCA_018251375.1 Calpodes ethlius
GGAAAAAAAGTGTTTGGGAGGCATCCTAGTCCATGATTGTATCGCGGCTGGGCTCTGGTGTCCTTTAACAGTCGGGGGGGGGGGGGGGGGGGGGGGGGGTTAATGTGAGTCACTACGATAGCCAAATTCGAATTACCAGACTTCACATACCTTTGAGAACATTACGGAAAACTTTCAAGTTTGCTCATTATGTTTTCCTTCACCAAAGCAAGTGACAATTAACTTGTATTCGTATATAACTTGTTGAAAAATTGAGGTGCAGAATTCGAATTTAGGCTCCCGAGTTGAGAGACCAACATTCGAACAATTAAGCTATAACTGCTATTATATATGTATTTGGGATGTAGACTTAGTTACACAATAATCTAGAATATATACAATAATTTAGTAGAGTAACTATTGTATTAATCATTTTGCAGTATTATTGTGGTTAAAGGCTTATATGATTAATATTTGATTGTGTGTGTAATACTTAACTAATTTAACCTAAATATGTATTTGTTGAAATATGTGTCACTTACGATCAATTCTTGGCATTCTGATTGCAGCGGGCAAAAACCGTGGAGTATTGTTTGTACATGTGCTGAAAAAAAAAAATAAACGTAAAAAATATAACGGTATATCTACACTGTACAAATTTTATTGTTATCAATGATAGTTAATTTGACAGGTTATTTTCAATTGATATTGAATTATGTTGATTGTTGGTTCTTTAAATAAAAATAACATATACGATATATTTAAAAAATGTGATATGAAACAGTTTTCTTAAAACGGTATGATTTACATGGCAAACAAAAAAAATTCAATGTATAAGCCAAATTTATGTACTCAAGCCTCTATTCATATAATAACTGATATTGATTGATTTATTTCAATATTGATTTGTTGACGACTACTATTAATTTGATTAAATATCAATCAATCACGCCGATCAGTGTGCCATCAATTGTCGTAAGGGAAGTAAACGTAGTTATCAGTAGTTGACGACTAACACAACACGTTCATGGACAGGAAATGTTTCGGTGTGTTCTGATTGATGTTGTATTGTATCGTGTTCGTATTTGTTGTTTTGTGTTGTGACCGTGATTAATTGACTGCTTTTCGCACTTTACTAACCCAACAAGTAATATATACTTTTTATACATGTTGATATAATTATGTGTTTAATTATTATTTTATTTTTATTTCTCCTATATTGAAATTTTCAGGATAAATGAACTAAAAATTGATAAAAGAAAACAATATTTATATATGCATGTCATGTTTTTACATAATATACATACACATTATGTAATATGTTGTCTGCCGACCAGATTTTTGGGGCTTTTAAATACATTAATCAATATAAAAATGCCATAGTGCCTATTTCATGCATTATATCAAATTAATGAATGCGGATTTGTCTACGCCATCATAAGATTTTCCATGTCTATGGTGACGTAGACAACACAAGACAGGGAATAAATGACTGGACAACACAAATGTTTGTGTTGTTGTTGACTATTCTGCTCGTTGTACGACGTGAAAATTCGTCACGCTATGTCACGTCACGTCACGCCACGTCACGTCGCGTCGCGCGCGTTGTATATTTTTTGTTATATTGTCCGCTACAGTGATTTTTTTTATTACATACCGTCCCCATAACCACACTCACTTGCATTTATGTGTCCGTTTATATGTCCGCAGTGTCTCGTGTCGTATTTTGTGTCCTAAAGCAACCTAATACTGTGTATTTATTGTATTATGTAATGCCAGTTGTTTTAAATTTGAGTTTTGTTTATTGATTGAACTTTTTATTACAAATATTTTTTTCCTCTGTCAAAATTTCTTACGAATTACGAATCCGACATTTTGCTTTCGTGTTGCCATTACCTGAGGTTATATTAAATGTTTTATTACATTAACGCGAGTGCTTGTGATTGGTTTACCATAACGCTTATGAATTTGGGAGTTGTAATGTTTATTTACTGATAAATATATAATTAAACGCAATCGGGGCCGCAGTTACAATGTCGGGTTGGATGTGATTAATAAATGTTGTATGTATCATTTCATCCGTTTATTTTCATACGATCCTCTTCATATCTTCATGTATATGCATGAGTGTGGTTCTTAGATTTCATATCTTTTGTTTTATCTTTTGTCATTTCCATCACTGTAGTGCATTTCGGTTAGTTAGTTCATCGTAGTCACTCGATGTTTCTAGTTTGTTGCATGCATGTCGTTTCATACTACTCCACGTTAACTTTTCGAACTTTAGCTGTAATTATAATGTCTCCTGAAATAATTATGTTTTAGGAGCATGTAGAAATGGGCCTTTTAGGCGATAATTTGAAAGATTGTCGAGGTTACGACAACATATGACTTGAGTTATACTGTGTAAGCAGATTCTTGTTGTGAAGGTTCACCCATATGTCTCTTATGAAAGTTCACAGCTAAGCTTGAAAAAGTTACAGAGAAAAAATCAAATAGATAAATATCTAAGACAACCTGTAGGTAACAATATCATAGTATAGATGAACATATAAACAAAAAGAACGTTCACAATTAATAGTCCGAGTGTTGTCTCCAGCTTACCATTGATTTAGAAATGATTTATCGTCAATTTACAGAATGTGCTGATAAGTTTCTTTCACCGTTTCTTCTATTCAACGATTAAGTATGTTTGGGAAATTTGCCGTTTGTACCGTTACTCGAATCAAAAAGTAATGTGCATATGTGTATTGATAAATATCGACATTGATAAATTATATTTGACATTAATATTTTATATGTATAAAAAATATTTTAAACGTGCATTTGCCTATCCACGTTACGTAAAAACTTATAAAATATAATTATGTTCATTTTGTTATCTAGACATACAGAAACTGTGTCAAAGAAGTCTTGTATATTTATATATTATCTCAGTAAATCGTGATAGAACTGACACCAGTTGAAATCTGCATGAAATGCACGTCTTCCTTACCATCGTCCATTGCATTTGCAGCTAGTAAAGTATCATATAATTCATTAAAATGTATCTATTGAAGCTTTTTTAAGACAGATTTTTGGGTTGGTAATAGAGTAAATTCCATCAAAAATTGTGATTCAATTGTGCTATATTTATTTAAAAGAATATAACAGAGAAAAAATGTTATTGATCTAATATTTATATTATGAATTTCGTTCAAATAAATTACGTATATATAATTAATATATATCTAACTGCGTACTAAAAGTTGTTAATCGCGTTAGAATATTCATTAGGATATTTGGGATATAATTGGCTTATGCAGTGTTGCTCTATGGTCTTACTAGAAATGCATTGGAAAAATATTATTACATACATACCAAACATGGCAGCTCTGTGTTGAATGTGCTTTGTTTATTCGATATATGATTATTCAATTTATATGTTTAGAAATAAATAATTACAGGATGTGTTTTCAGAACCTACCTAATGACTTTTGTTTTACATTCACCGTTTCCTCTCCATGGATCGTGTTCTACTAACAACACACGTCACTTTGACAGTTTGGTATCACTGTTGTCTTTTAAACCTTTTTTGCACTCTGTGGTTTAATTTTTCTTCTTCTTTTGGGGAATTCGAGGATATATAAGTTTACGATGGTGTATTGTGTAACGTTTTTCAGATGTTATTGTGATTTTTTTATATTATTGTGCATTTGTCTTACAAGCGTTTAAAAATTCGTGAAGAATTGAACTTTTTTTTAATTTGTCAGCTGTGTAAAAATAAAACGTTACGAAAATTATGTTCTGTTACGGAAGCGCTTATTGAAGCGTTCCGATTATTGTTAAAGCTAGACGCGTGAATTAGGATGTATTTAATAGGAAAACAATACAAAGGAGTATAATCGTTATCCTAGCGATGCACAAAAAAGAAAAAAAAAAAGAAAAAAGTGAAACTAAATTGGTTTTTTAATTCGTTAATGTACTCCGTCAATAATTCTAACGTACCTGTGGCGCCGCAGGTTCTCTCTGGCGTTACATTCGCGCGTCGATGTCGCTCAGCGGATACATGCCTCCCCTCTGCGACCCGGTAGACGGCCACCTCCTATTGGACGGCGGTTACGTCAACAACCTCCCAGGTAAACCAATCACAACGCGCGGACGGCGTACGTACGCGCTCGCGACCTGAATCGACCAATCAGCGGCGAGGACGTATTAGTTACGTTAGGCTGAGTGTAAATATGTTGAAAAAAAATAAATTAATCGGTCTTTTAAACTTCTTATCAGCGTGTCTATAGTCCAAGTTATATTTACAGCGATATTGACATTTTTCTAGCTAATTCACGTTCATTATGTTGTGTCTTACATCTTTATGTTGAAATTCTAACTTGTACATCGTATTAGCGAGTAGTTTGGCATCGGGCATTAACTGAACGCATCCATTGACTAATGTAACGAACTGTACCCAGTACATTGATATTTACACTCAGTCTTATTGAGAGGTAAGTGATGGCAACACGGGCGGATGGACGGACAACACGTAAACGGCCAGTGAACTATTGAAGTATAATGTTTTACAAAATAATATTTAATTAATCTGTCGTGGATTGGTCTGTGACTGTACTCTTCAAATACTTCTTCTTTATACGTCATAGGTTAGAAACTAAAAGTTAATATAAATGTAAAACAAAATTTTCTTTAAAATATTTATAATATGAATGCGGTAAAGTATATTTTGTAGAAGTATATAGTTGTATATAATGTAATACCAGTAATACACTAAGTAGAAATTATAATGATTATATAAAAAGTTTGAAAATTTCCTGAATTCTAATACTTGAAATATCAAGGTCAAATTCATTGCAAGTCCGTTTCTAAAGTTTACAACTTAAATGCAGATAAATAATATATTTTATATCTATATATATTATTTCCAACTTGTCAGGCGTTCTTCTGCGTTATTGCAATATTTCAAATAGTTTAGCTGATACCTTGTTGTTCCACACCAGTGGAAGATACACCAAAACTTAAATATTTATTTAACTTTAGAATTTACTAGAATTTAATAACACCAACTAAGGCGGCATTTAAGTACTTCTCACAGTTAAGTTGATCCTTAATGAATCGCGTCAATAGCGCCACCTATCGGATGCCAAGCTATCCTGTCTTTTATGTAGGATCAAGGCCTAATTGGATGCGTGAAAGTTCAGTAAAATTTATAATTAATTCGATAGTTCATCGCGGAATAACATCGTGGTATAGCATTTTGATGTAATATTAAGATTGAACATTAAAAAATAATTTATTAAACGATATTAAATACTTTATTAAAAATAACAAACAATAGTACGTTATGTAAATGCAATATAATAAAAACGTCATACAATAAACTATATATAAAAACCGTACAGCGCCATCTGTCGACCTACTATACAAACGCACGACATTATACTTCAATCTCACATTACCGAGTGTTGTCCATGTGGAAGGAGATGTGGATGTGGTCAGTGTGGTGGCAGGTGTGCTGTGGCGGTACTGCCGCGCGTCGATGAGCATCGCGGGGATATTCCCACCCATCTGCGACCCCATGGACGGTCATCTACTGCTCGACGGGTGCTATGTCAACAACGTGCCGGGTACGTCGTAGTGTCAATAGTTGACTAAGGAACATGTTATATTACTACGGTTTTCAATTCGGTGTAATGTGTTATTTTGGTCCCGTAAGGTTCTTTTACGTCTATTCATTTGTTAGGTCGATATTCATTACTTAGAAGAATTGTTTTGGTATGAAAATGTTGCTAAGACATACCAATTGTGTAATAAAAGTTTATATGTTAGATATCGATCGCAATATACTTCAAGAGGTAAGTAGTAATTATACTTAAAAAAAATATTAAGCAAAAGCTATCGAGGTTCTTGTGTAAATATTTTGTAATAAAGTCATTGTTGGTAATTTATACAATAAATTTATTTATTTTTTCATGTTAACTGTGAATCTTAACAAGATATTCAGATATTGTGAGCGATTTTAATCTATACGTAGTTGAAAGATGCATTCTTCATTAACGGTGCTTCAGTATTGATTGGACAAGGGGCTTTTGACCACAAGTAGTGGGTAAAATTAATCTAGAAAAACCTATGAAGCCAATCGACAAGGTTTAATAACTGCATAACAATGTTTTGGAGTCCTATAGAGCACAGAAATTTCTCATAGATTTTTAGCAGTAACATATCAATTCCCCGATCATGTCCAAATTCTCACCGTTATGACGTCACTGTCCGAACTTAACGTCGTTCCATGATATTTGCACGTAATCGATACACGCTACGATCATATCAGTCGGCACCTCGTGGCTAATTCATTGGTTGGGATGATTCCAGCGGACGTGATGCGATCGTTGGGCGCCAAGCACATCCTGGCGATCGACGTGGGCTCGCAGGACGACACCGATCTCACCAACTACGGCGACGATCTCTCCGGGTGGTGGCTTCTATGGAAAAGGTAGCGCTTTACAACTTTTTCGTGCTATAACGTCACCAAGGCACAATTTTTCTCCAATTTGAGTTCTTTAGCATCGGGTCAATGACTAAATTACGTTTTATTTTGTTGGATTTGGTATTAGAGTGGGATGTCTTATGCAAGGAAACTGAATTTAAAATATATAATGATATACCTATGTATATATGTATACAGCATATATCTATATATATGCTTATTGAATCTAACAACTCACTGTCTATTTAACTATCTAACAGCCTTTAAAGGTTCACTGCTGAACATAGGCCTCCCTTAATTTGCGACCATCAGCCCGGTCCTGAGCCTCCTGAATCCAGCGAATACCCGCTGTCTTCTTCAGGTCGTCAGTCCATCACTAAAATGTATTACTTATAACATATTGATATATAAAGTGCTCACAGTAATATGTTGATGTTGCCCATTCCAGGTGGAATCCGTTCACGACACCGGTGAAAGTCCCCAATTTACCAGACATCCAGAGCAGGCTGGCTTACGTGTCTTGCAATAGACAATTAGAGGTGAGAAACATGTTCAAAGGGTTGAACGGTCATTGTACCACTTTTAAATTAAGAACGAATGCCGTATATCTTTACACATATATTGTAACATATATAACGTAAAAACTATAGTATATTTTTTCAGCCTTAATGTTTGTTTATCAGTCGTATTTAAGTAATTAATTGTATCGTATTTTTTTATGAAATCAATAAGCCATCTAATGGTATGCTGTCATCACTGCCCAAGGACGCCCGTATCATAGATTCATTCTGGGGCTCTGGTCTAAAATGACAGGGAGCTGACATCTCTGACTGCTTACAAATATAACTGAGTGTACATACTTATGTTATTATATTCATAATTCTAACTGGTTGAATACAGATGTACTTCTATGTCGATAAGTTTTAAGAGCAAAATTAATTATATTTATAGGAAGTAAAGAAATCCGATTATTGCGAATACATTCGACCGCCGATCGACGCGTATAAGACGCTTCAATTTGGCTCGTTCGACGAGATCCGTGAGGTGGGCTATCGACACGGTGCTGCATACTTCGAGGGACAGCGCAGGGGAGGAGGAGGGGGCGTGAGCGGTGCTGCTGCCGAAGGGAAGAAACACGACACGCAGGCTTCACTTACAGAGTGAGTAGACCATTACTGACAAAACTACAGGAGACTATAGTAGAACTCAGTAACCACAGTAGACCGTAGTTACTGTAGTAGACTGTAGTAGACCTTAGTAGACCATAGTAAATCTTAGCAAAACGCAAAAGGTTCCGTTTTTATTCAACATTTGTTCATGACTTACGAATACATACTTAGATTTTCCAATCTTTTATCGAAATATCCCTATATATTATTGAATACCTTTTTTCGCACCACACTCGCCCTCTTCAGTAACTCGCAATTTTTATTTGGCCTTTTATGACATCTTGAATTTGGTTTTTGTAGGTCTAGGACTTCCCCGGCCGACACTACCACTCCCATTTGCATTTTCTGATGTATGTATTATATCCCGATGTTTGACAGATTGACACTTGACGGACATTTATGACAGATTAATCCATGTATGTGACACATAGTTCATTTTATTTATTATTTATAGAAATCTTTAATGCAAATGATTACGATAGTGAACGATTCAATAGTTTATTACAGGTCTATCTTTTATTGAAATAAAAAATACAGTCAAAGCTAGGGTAGAATACCTATGCGTTTCTGACAAAAGGAAAGTTAAGAACTGTGCGTTTTATTCCTCAGGCCTTGGCCTTGCCAATTTATCTTGTAACAAATTCTAAATAGAACTATATAATATAGATACACTTTTAAAATGTTTATTCACACCTACGACACGTCTAAGTGAAGTGATACGTATGTTAATACAAATTTGAGCCCTTCAACATCGTTGTCCGACTTTTTGTCGTGCGGGTGACATGTGAACGGTAATTTAGACTCATGGTTTTGTCCGTGGCAGAAAATCTTTGGATACTAGGTCTTATATTAACTACCTATTTTTAATATACGTATTACGTCGTGTCAAATTTATTTATTTATTCAGGTTCGCTTTTGTTGTATTGGTAACCTGTTATTTATTTATTGTATAGCATAAATTAAGCTTAAACCTTTTTATGTCGTTGAACTAAAGTCCTTAAATTTGTGAATAATTGTGATAATTGTAGGCAGTTATTCTTGTCTATCGACATAGCTTTTTCGTCGTTGACACATGAAAAGATAAAAAATATGGCTGTGACGCTTGATATTGTAAAATGTAAATAATTTTCTATTGAATAATCATTGAAATAATCAATTGTTATTATCAGAATAATTATATTTCCTGACCTGGTGGTATAAAATGTATTGTTCCAGCTACACTTTCACGGACCTAGCACAAATGGTGTGTTGGGTGCGCACCGCCCGCGACATGGACAACGAATCATCGTCGTCCTCTGACTACGAGGAAGACCAGCGACACTTCGAAGGTTACGCCTCTGAGCCCAGCGCTGGGATACTTGAGGTACGCCCACTGAGATATCTGTTTATTTCACTAATGGGGATGTTTATTAATTTGAGTATAAGTAACCATATATTTGAGTTTAGTATTTTATACAAACATTAAACAGTAATGCATAAAGATATATTCAGTTCTAAATATATGAATGTAGAAAGTTTGATTATTTGGTCACGTGTTCGTGCGATGGATAAAATTGGATCATAATAATTCCGAATCGAAGAAAAACATAAGTTTTATATTTCGAACATTTTTTTCTACTTGACGTATACATAGATAAAATAAGATTGTTTATATGTAGATTTCGTTGAAATTTAAAAAAATATTTATGCATTTTTATATTCATTTATTGTGTTATCTATCTAATCTAATGATAAATAAACGTTTACATTGACTAACATAAACAGCGGCGGTATTTAAAAATATTTTATTATACAGCATATATTGCTGTTTGATCGGTTTGATTTGATTTGGTTTGACTTGATTTGATTTGACTTGATTTGATTTGATTTGATTGGATGTAACAAAGTATTGAATGCATGTACCGTACGATACTGTAGCGTGGTTGTCGTTGTGTAGATGTCGTCCAGTGTAGAGGGGGCCGCCGCGTGGATCAGCGACACAGAGTTGGTGCGCACTTATTGACCTGCACGCGTTTTCGGTTCACCATTTTTTTTTTTTTTTTGGGTTTTGGCGCTTGGGACTCCGGTTACGCTTGGTTGTGACGTGGCTGGGGACGGTGGTTCTTGAGTATTTTCGGAGTATAAATAGTACTATAGGAGTAAATTAATGTAATCGGCTGTCCGGGAATATCGTGCCGATTTTTGGTAGGTAGCGCGAGAGACCTGACTCAATATATCACAATTATTGAAAATAAATTATATGTGTTCACTGTAAATATTCGGAAAGAGATAGCTTCAGCCGTATTTAGAAAAAGTTTGGTTATTTCGTAAAAATTTAAATGAATTTCGTTTTAATTATCCTTAAATATTGGCAGAAACTTTCCCGACAACCCAACAGTACGGGGAAAATCGTGAATCCGGTTATTAGACTTTCTAAGTCATTTGAATATGTTAGTTTTGTTACATATCAGACGAATATAACAATATTGATTTTTAATGTAGATTTTTCCTTAATAAACATCCCGGCTTTTGTACCAGTCGTTAATAGCAATACTTTGAAGGCGTCTCGATGTAAATGATTTTATTTGTTGAATCGAATGAGTTGATTGTTTTATAAAATCGAATAATTCGATATATTTATAGTCACAAATCGCTAGTCTGTAATAAAATTGAGCAAGAAAACGCATGAAATAATAAAAAAAAATGTTGATATCGGCAAATTTTTTTTTATAAAAATTTTATAGTTCTAGTATTGATAATATTTTATCCGTTTACATTTGAATGCCGACAAGCCACATCGAACCAAGCGATTGTTTTGTTGTTTTAAATTAACTAAATTTGGGATTTTTATTGGGTTTTAGCCGCCGTCGCTATATTAGTGGCTTATATAGTCTTTGGAGGAAGCTTTGATTAATTAGTAATTATCTTTAATAGTTTTCAATTACTTTTAATTACTTTTTATCCTTCATTTATCTTTTTATGTAAGTTACCGACACACAGACAGACGAGCCAATTTTTAATTGGATATGGTTAGCCATTATCATGTGTAATGCTAAAACAAGTACTGAAATATTATCAGTCAACGAA
>DWPA01006905.1:0-10685 GCA_018251375.1 Calpodes ethlius
TCTATTTATGTGATTACACAAGCCAGCACAGTTAATAATTAATTATATAAAACAATTACCGAATAAACATTATAATGTAATATAAACATAATATTGCTGACACAAAAACGCCGCTTCGCTTATCCCTCCTAAACCAGCTACCGCTATTCGCTAACACTCAGGGCATTAGCCGTGACCTTACTTTCAATCAGATTTTGTATTCATTGGTGACATGACCCAACGCATTATGACTAATTACACTCTATTGTCATGGCAATAAACACGACTTTCTTTTACCCGCCAGCCCCCAACTGGTCCGATCGAGGTCAAGAGCGACAATTGTATCGTACTTCCTCAATAGTTTAGGCACTGCACACACGAGCACCAAGTTTACTAACGACACTGACGCTGCACACGTCAACTCAGAATCACAGACAAATTATTTTATGTAAGAATAGGTTACTTTAGGTAGGTTTACTTTACTACTGAGTATTTGAAAAATAAGAGAAATGTGAGTGTTTTTTAATTAGATGTAATTATACGCTATAGTTAATTTTTCTTGTGAATTGATAAATTAATCGTATGCGACACAGTAAATAATTGAGAATTTTGACATCGATTACAATAATAAATCGAGTTTTAAATTATCAATTTCATTTATATTTTTTTTCTAATTTTGGAAATTTTATGTAGTTTCAGAGTTATTTTTAAAACCGCTACCACTGAACTCGCCTCCTTTGGATAGGCTTCCTTACTTAACGAATGAAAAATATACATTGTAGTGTTAAAGAACATCAATTAGGCGTCAATACTTTCTCTAGTTCACGAGCTAGCTTTACGCAGTCGTAATGAGCCGTTTCATTCTCGTACACAACGCTACGTTTGTGTCGGACACTGAACCCTCGTTTGAACGCAGCCTTAGTTCTATCTGTCACCCGTTCTGGTATTTAGTATCGTGTGCCGTTTAGGACTGGAAATGAGGTTAGTGAAGGATTTATTATGATTAAAATGTCTAAAGATACCATAACGTATACCGGGAACAGATAGAAAGTGGCCTGTTACTGGAATACTTATTAACTTATTGTCCAATATTGAAATTATTGATCCGACTGGTTTACATTTCAAGATTGTTAATATCACAATACTTATACAACTTCATATCTTTGTGTTTGATCGCGGTCGTATTTGCATAAGCTTATAAAGTTTGTAACAGGCTATAAAATAATATTTTTAAATATCATGAATAAGAAATTTTAACATCCATTTTAAAGGATTGACTTTTTGTTTGTCGTACATAAAACTGTACAGATTAATATGATTATATATGGTTGTATGAGAATGGCTTGTGATGTTTTACCACGTACTTAACAATGGAGCTCGCACTATATTCTTATAGCAGACAACAAAGCTACGCTTCGTTCTGATATTCGCATTAGAGAATCATAGATAGTGGTTACAGATTTAAAGCTGTAACGCGTCGTTTTTCTTGAGACGTTTCGTCTGTTAACTACTAAGTAAAGGCCTGATATTATTCAGATTCCTTATGCTACATGTTGAGTTATCATTTTATATAAAGTAATTGTTATTTAAAAATATTTAGTGGTACAACTTGCAAAATTTTAAATATAATTCCTATTTCGATGGAAATAATTCACAGTTTAAAACATATTTTACCTTCATTTTGTTGTAACGTTATTGCTTATTCAATTCTAATTTCATTCAGAATGAATGGTAATTATGCATTAGGTCTAAACATAAAACGTTAGTGTTGTGAAAATTCAACGGAACTGTAAGTATTAACATTTAGGTGTTACAATAAGCAGTGAGAACGCGACGTTTCGACCGCCAGCGCTATGAGCAGCCGCTGCCCGAACGCAACGCATTTGCCGGCCCACGTGACGCAACGCGCTTTCCTTCCGAGATGGTTACCGAAAAAAGAAAATCGTAATGTACCGCTTATTGCATTTTAATGACGCGATTGTGACGGACGGCGGCCGTCGGTGTAATGTAAAAACTAACCGACCTCGTTTTGCAGTTCGGGCTAAACGTTGTTTTTGCAAACGCCTCACTTAGCGTTCTCTTGATTGTAGCTCCAAATAGGTGATTATTGAACCATTAGCGTTTCTTACCTGAAAAGTTTGGAGTGGATCGATGGCGAGGTCATTGGCCGTTGTTGGTAGCATACCTTAAGTTTTACGACATGATTAACAACTGTTAAGTAATTATAACGTCTAACGACACTTTAACACGCTTTCTCAGATACGAATTCGTTTATTACTCCCAATAGACAAGTCATTGAGCTATAAGTACTTGGTTACTACGTGATAAATGCAACTTATTTTGTGTTTAATAAGTGATTACGTCACAGTTCTTTATAATTATTTCTTGCTTTATAAAGGTTTAGTTAACACAAGAATCGAGTACACGCACAACAAGTTCTGACATTAACTATTATTTTGATTTCACTATTTAAAAAAAAACATATTAAACGCTAACACATTCATACCCCCGACGTAGGATTCCCTGTATCGCGGGCGGCTTGGAAAACACATATAACACGTCACTAACACCCATGACTCGAGAACAAATATTTATCTGTCACATAAACGTCTGCCCCGGCTTGGAATTGAACCCAGGACCTCTTGCTTCGCAGGCAGGGTCACTACCAACTAGGCTACGGTGCGGCCAACATTTGTCCTCATATATTATAAATTTACGATGTCTCTTTTCCTTATATTTTTATATAACGCAGTTATGATTTTAAAATTCAAAATTAGTATAATTTTAATAATCAATTCAATAATAACATCGTTAGACTTTTTAATACTTTTATTATGTAAGAAATAGGCGTACAACTTAAGTATATATTGTTACGTGAATTTTAGCATAATTATAAAAGTAAGCACTAATGACATGTAATAGGATACGTCGAGACCGACCGCTGAGATTGAACCTACAGTCTGCAGGTTACGTTACCACCACCAACCCACCAGAGCACCACGATATTTTCTTATGTTACAAAAGAGAAAGTCATTCACGCCACTAAATCGGGAATTCCTATAAAGACTGCCCTTAACCATATTAATTTCACAACAATAATCTTATTGTCATGCCACTGCCACTTCTGCTTTGTTAATTAACGCGTTAAAAATGCTGGTCATTGTTAATGCACTATTTAACGTGTTAGAGAAAGAAGGGTATTTTTACCGGTTTGACTTATAACGCGAACATTTGTTCTCAGCTTAGCATTTGTAAACAAATTCCAGTGGGGACAAATTAGTAACGATTACTAATCCTTACTAACAGGACTTACTTATCCTAATGTCTCCCTTTTTCTTACTAACGAATAACTATAATAAACTGATATACTTATTAACGTCTAATCCTAACAGAACGTATGTACTGACTACAATCCCTCCTACAGTCCTATCCAAGGTTTGTCACAGATGTCCATGTGAGGCAAAGAATAGCGGCATTGCATTTTCTATCTTTATCACTTTAAAAAAAGTATGGGATTATCAATTACATTCAACTATACGAACGACGTAAGCTATATAAGTGGTATAATTTAATTTCAGTATTGATTGACCCAAATTATACCACTTTGTTATGTAAACATCGACACTGTTATCTCCACATGGGGTCACGGCTAATTATTAACGATAAGTAGAAATTAATTAAGCTATTAAATATCAAGTTGTGTAAAACTGTTATATAACATAAGGTCAATTTTAGCGTCAAATAATACAAAAATATTATCCTAGTTTTACACTATCAAGATACGGAAAGAACAATGGTTTAATATCTAAAATTATTATCTTCAATTGGAAAATAAATTACATTGTATTTTTCTATTAGCGCGGAGTGATGGTTATTTAATTCTGCACATTTCGGTTCACACAGTTATAAGGACTTTAAAGAATCGACATATGAACGATGTCCTATTAGAAGTACATTTTATAACTATCTATTAAAGGCGATAACACGTTGTTTCTCTACAGTTGTACACAAGAATGTACGCTTAGGAAAATGGAATGAATATGCGGATGGGCGCCTATCTCGACGATAAATTTAATAGCGAATACTAACACTAGGTTAACTACAAAATATGGACTTTGATACAAGCTCTACACTTTATTAGTCTAATAAAATAACGCATAAATAGATTATCTTTATTTCTTAAGTACACTGTGACACTGGCTTGCAATTATCTACATTCTACACGGATGTTTAGAAAGTTTATGGAATTATACATAAACTGTGGTTGGTATGAATATGTATGTGCGGTTATGAGTTGATAACCATATACGTTATCTGTGAAAGTGACTTTAGATAACTCTTATTGATATTACACTACAAAGGAAAAATAGCGCTTGCGGTTCTATAAGAACTTATCCATGCCCAATGAGCCTTTAAAACTTCATATTCTTCACAGTGGTGTAGTCTAGGGCTTTATGTCGAATTAAGCTTTTTCTTTTCTTATTACTTTACTTCGATTTTTATGGCTACATTGGGCCGTGAAATTTAATCGAAAGTCTTAAATAATATGCTCCTTAATTTTTATGGGACTTACAACGGATTGTCAATGTCATAATTTACCATCAACTAATTTATCAGCGTTTAAAAAAATAAACTAATTCTACAGTAAGATTTTGAGTCACATATGTATTTGCTACAATTTAAATTCTACTTAATTTGACGAATACAACTTGAACATGAATAACCGTTACTTCCTAGAAGTGTTTGCTAGTCTCCTAGTATTGTAGCGGCGTGCTTCATAGCCGTTTCGCATGCGCAGGCGCATCCCTGCGCACGTGCTAACAATGTAAGTAGAGCGGCCCGTTCGTTTCGTATCGACCCGACATACCGACATACAAACAGATATTTATAAGTTTTGTTTGATTTAGTTCCCATTATACTGTACCTTGTACTCGTACATTATAGTGCATTCTTCAAATCATGTCAAATAATGTCATATCTTCTATATGATCATCCATGTGGGTTGTAATAACACAATTATTTATTTGCCAAAAACGTGAAGGGTTTCTTCAATTATTTATGAATTCTATATTTAGAATTCAATTTTGATACTACCAGAACAAATATAGAAGTATATTTTTCTAACAAAATATCGGAAATAGGTTGATATAGGTGTTCCAAATTGAGCTGGCATTTGTTTCGAAATTCCCAACACAAATCCCAGCTAAAATAAAAATGACGATGTGTTTCTAATGTCACCATTTGAGATTCTCAGCGCAGTACCCCACGTTTACCTAACATACCGAGGGCCGCGCCAGAGGCCCGCGTTAGGCGTTAAACAATGTAAATGGAGCGAACGGCCGACCCAACTCCGCACTCTGCGGCCTGTGCGCTCTAAATAACAAATGTACCGCGCGACTCTATGGCTTCCACAGTTCCACTTTTACTACTGGAGATGATCCATGTTAAGCGTGGCTAGTGTTTTTTATATATTGAGACGAAAACTATCCTAATTATGTGACCGAGTAAAGCAAACGTTACCATGACCAGAAAACCAAAAGGGTTTTACAGTAAGATTCTTTGAAATCTTGGATGTTCGTGCGACTAATCTTTTTGAATTTTTGGAAATTTTATTAAGTAAAAAAAATATTAAGTTAGTTTGAATATATTCTATATGTTATTTAAATATCAATTATGGACTTTTTATTTATATTGTCATAATTATTTGAGCGTAACAACGTGAACGTCGTGCTCACCTATAATTGCGGGTACACGATTGTAAGAAATATTTTGTATGAAATTGTACATTGAACTGTATCAAGCGTTCGCGTGCCTAAATAATAAAATAACATTTAAATGAACATAAACATTTTTTGATAAGTAATTGTTATCTTTCTTCAATTAATTAACCATTAAATTAAAGGAAGACACCCTTGCACATGATAATATCTAATTCAATGTAACTTTAAGAACACGTAAACATGCATTCAATCACACTATACATTTGTATTTTACTTAAAACAATATTTAAAACCGATGAGTTATTTTTTATAGTTGAGATTTCTTAGCATCTCTAATGTTAAGTACATATTATTTCGACATATACTCACGACTTACCAGAAGTCGAGTTAGAACCGTAAGAAAATGTATGTAATTCTATAACTTTCAATAAGAGTCAAGTATGTAGTCTTAGTCCATGAGATGTCGTGTCTGCTTCCCATCAGTTGCAACGCAAGCTTGATACATAACGCAGGCTTATTCCCCAATGAAATGGTGTTCATACAATGATTCTCCGTAGCTATGACGGTTCAACCCACTCTTCAACCTACATAATGTGAACCGCCGCGAACTGTCGTCAGTTGGTTACATAAAGCCTCGCCAGCATTACCACATGTCACCAGCTCACGCGACGCTGCTCCAATTCATCAGGGCAGCCATTTCTTTGTGTTTTAATTAGCGCAATTTGTCACGCTCACTTGTGAGAACACCTACTTGTTCTTACACAAGAACGGTGTTTTGACGCATCCTTACATGGAGACTGAATGTATGATATTTTAGTCTCGTAGAACTTTGATTAAAGTGGGTTTTGTTTCAATTAGAACTAATATTAGACAAGACAATGGTTAAAAAATAATGTAGTCACTGAAAGCTTAACCATTAGAGATAGCTAATAGATTAATAAGATAAGATTATTGTTGGAATAGTTTCATGGCGATGTTGTAGTTAATGATCATACTAATATTAAAAAGAAGGATAAGCAAAACCTACACCAAAGCGGTTAAAATCGGTTAATGTCAGAAACGGTCGTCATTTAATTTTTACATGAAGTAAAATTTAATTGTTCGTTTGTCCGTTTTTTACTACATGCATATGTATATACATTCTGTACTTTTATTTTCGGTTCGCTGATGTATTAAGGAGTAACTTAGGCCACTAAAACAAAATAAAGTAAAACACGTTTTCATAAATTTCACGCGGACGAAGTCGCGGGCACAGCATATGTGTAATAATGATTAGAAATAGCCTTATTAAAGTAGAACTATTCAAAAGGACGTTCTTATAATTGCCCCAAACACGTGCAATAAATTCAAATATCCGAGAACTAAAATAATTCTAAACTTGTGTTGGCCAGTCGTCGCCACATCGTTTAAACGTAACATCGATGCGTTGGCTCAACCAATACAGGAACTGCGGCGTCAATGCAGCAACACCACCTGATCAGTAGTCCAGTTACATAATGCGATAACCATCAACCCTCCGTAGTTTTCACCGCTATTGTTTCTAGCCCACGAGGGACATTAAAACACTTGAAGCAATCAACATTCCACTTGGCTGTGTATAATAAATTCTCGAACGAAACTTCCGCATAATTGTAGTATTAACATGCAGCTATGACATTTATAAGGAGTGTGTGCAGTAAATGTCGCATATATTATCTGCTTCTTGTGTTTTATTCCATTAAGTATCTCACTGAACTAGTTCAAGGATTTAATGTTGTTTTTGATATAAAATATGACATGGAACAAGGTTTAAATGCCACAGACTGGTATAAGAAAAAAATGTTTGTCTCGTAATTGGATTTGTAAATTCAATCAAATATCTATGGGAATCGAATTAAAACTCAACTTATTAATTAGAGCTAACTCTTAAGCCACAGGATGAAGCGCTAGGAGAACGTATTTAGATTACACTATTACGATTTCAGTTGACAAGAAAGTTCAGTTATCCCGAAGCCTGATAGTGTGTCCATGGATTGCTGTCATTAGAACCACCGTCAAACAGCCCGTCTGAGCTTTTACCGAAAAACAAACCAGCATACCCTTTAACAGCACAGAAGTACTAGTAGTTAGCAAATCAAACCGAGATTGTAATCTCGCTAGCAAGATAAATGCAGTGAATGTTGGTATTTGAAAACGTTACATGTAATAGGCGTTCCGGACGCCCTGCGCAGTGTAAACATGTGTTGTTGATGTCAAGCCGAGTCGTGGTTGCTGCGGGCGAACTGCTTGTGAACTGAAACATGCAGTCGCGGTGTTCACGGCCATGGTGTCAGACCACACTCTCCCTGCTTCGTATTGTATGATTGACCTGGAATAAGACCCCCGCCAGGACTTCTGTTCTCTCCTCAAACTAGCTTTCGAATAACCTCGTTTATATGATGAGTAATGATTGAAGCGCTTGGAACATTTATACCGTGTCCATATTGTATACTATAGTAGTTGATCGATATTTTTGTGAGGTATACGTTGTGATTTCTCCTAGATTTGTAGACCGTTAACTTAAGCTATTAACTTACTAATAATGTTATGAAAATTAATGTTAAAAATTTTATAGTTTATTGTTTCTCTCTATTTTGAAGCAACATTTATACTTATTATCATATTCTATAGTAGGTCTCATCGACTATTCATAGCAGGCTCACAAGCTGTTTATCAATCATCTAAAGTGACGCATTTCCTTCTTTTTGTATTTCGAGAGGCGGCTGAAGGTGTGGGAGCTGCCCACTATCAGCCGCAGTGCAACAATCAAAGACCAATACTTCCTGCACAGTGTACAGAACGCATGATAAACGATCTTGCGTATGTACTGTTTAAATGCAAAGGTTACTGTATCCCCGGGCGATCTGCCCTTACCGTTGAAGAGTAGTTACGCTGCGTGAACATTGAACAATGCCGTAATACAATTATCGACCTTCGCGGGACAAAAAGTTGCGGAAGTAATTTAACAATGTTCGACGTTCGATTCGACACCATGAAATTGAAAACAGATTTGGAATGGACCAGTCTAGCTCGGAGTATAATTATCAACTCTTGTTACATCGTAACATTTCTTTTTTACATTTTTTTCTCAGTTTTCTGGTCTATTAAAAAGAAAAAAGGAAGGAAAAAGGAAAGGGCACCACGGCTAAACTTAAGTGTAATCCATTTTCTTTTTGTTTAATTGAATAAAAATATCGTGGACAATGTCGTCTATCTTATTCACCTCCAATTTATTAGACACCGTTGTAACATTATCTATAATAAATTTGTTTTATTACTTATAAATTCTCGATAAGTCCAAATACCTAATTCCATTCTCACTTTCACAGATGAGGTTGTGCCGTTGTGGTCAAACGTGAGCCGTTTCAGGCTCGCTCTGCACGTGCCTACTCTGTGGCAATGTAGATGCAAGATAAGGGCACGGAATTTATAATTGTTTAATCTTTCAATCAGCATCCGCCGGCGCAGTCAGCACAGGCGGCTGCGGTGAGCCGAAGGTCGCTTTTGGATCTATTGTACTCCGTAACAATTGTGAGCCCAGCACCAGACGTAAAGACATGAACGCAAAGCTCTGCAACAATATATTTAAGGGCTATTAGCGTCATTTTAATCGAATACTTCTAGGGTATATTGGAGTGTTTTTGCGATGAATTTTGGAATTTGTCTTTCACAGTCTATTTGGTGCACATCAAAATGAACAATATTCAATAATGTTGTTTAAAATTGATTAGAAAAGCAATTAAATAATATAACATATATATGTAGTGTGAAGACAATGAAATTGTCACAGTTATAATCTTTTGAACTTTTGCTGTAGCTACGTCAAATATTTGGATGGTTGTGTATTTTACAGCGATCGATATAAACAAACAAAAACATAAAAATAGCATGGATTAATAGTAATGTTGTCCGTCGTAATTAGTTCATACAAAGATGAGCAATATTGGCTGCGCTTGTTTACAATAACATACTGTATTCAATTTAAACATAATAAACTTAAATCTTGACCCACATCATGTTTGTATGAATATGTTTTGTATTAATATACAATAAAAGTTCATACAAGTAATTTGACGATAACTTGTTCAACGAAATACATGATTTATCATTCTCAAATCAACTAAGTACCAATTAACACGGTTATATCACGAATCATATAACAATTACTGATATCAAAAATAATAATTAAATTAAATATTAATGTCAAGGTTCATTCATGCTTAAGATATGGATAGATAAACGTACGCGTGTTTTATCACGGAACTAGTGTGTTTACGGTCCAAGTGTCAATAGACTCGACTAGGTGGATGGAGGATTGATAGATATCTGGGTGGATGGATGGATGGGTGGTGGCTTGTAAGTAGATCCACGATCAGAATCTAATTTTACAACGAAAAACTCAGCCCTATTCATAATTTAATCTAAACAGCTATGGACAATAAGACATGAAGTGTATGATGGTACTTCCAGGCTTAACTGAACTATTCGGGTATTTGAAACCCGGAACCACATTCTCGTCTTCAACAGCTCAAGGGCACGCCCGAACGCCGCCACTATGATCGATGTGGCTGAATCATTGCACTCGACGCGATGTAATAAATTAAAAGTGAATCCGAATACTTGATGTTATCTTATTGTTGCATAGCGACGAATGCTGCAATCATCATCTATCACGTACGTTCCAACGTGTATTATGTAAATACTCGTAGGCCCAGGGTCCTAGAAAATCACAGGTCTCGAGTTCTGTTCCCAGGTGACGAATATTAGATCCCGACTGAGCGGTTTATAACGTGTATTCCATTGGTTTTTATTTAAGACACCTTTACCTGATAATCCTAGTTATCCATTATTGTCGGTGGTTTATTTTTTAAAGTTATTCTGACATCAGAACGGACGGTCGCAAGCCTACTACTGACATTTTGTTTTCAAAACACAATAAGTTCTATGACCTGTTACAGTCAATTAAAG
>DWPA01006906.1:0-10685 GCA_018251375.1 Calpodes ethlius
AATTTATATGTACCTCTTTTTGAATGTTGAAATGACTGTTAATACAACTTTTAAAACAACAGGTCATAGGAAATTATTGGATACATTCTGTTGAGATATATATTATATATTTATATATGTTATCAGATTGTATGCTGTGTTGTGTGTTAGTCGTAAAGAAATGTCGTAAGGAATATTTCAGGAAATCACATTTTCAAATAGTGGATTTCACGAATTTTTTGAAAAAAAAAAAAAAATTTATTGAATAAAGTTGTTATTAATTTAATATTACTCTTAATATGGTTAATTGTATTCCACGTTAGATCTTAAACCGGGGCTTCAACGTCATTTTATTTCTTCTCTTATCTTCTTCTCTTTTCTTAAAAAGCGTTATTTTTTAGTCACGGGACAAAAAAGCCGAAGGTGCTTAAGCTGGATGTGTAAAAGGATTATGATTCGAAATTTTAAATTATTCTGAAATGGTCTAGGATAGCTACTTTAAAAATGATTATTAAAAACATTAATTCAAAAGGAATTTGGTCGTAGAATTACAATTGTAAATTTCTGAAAAAAATCGATAGTTTGGTCCTTACTAGATTGAGAAACTGTAGAATTCGAGGAATGTATAAATATTATCTGTCAATAAAGAACAGGTACGTGACAGAATTCATTCGAATTTGCGATTCTATTCTTTAGTGGCAGAATTGTTGTTCACCAATATTATTCTTATTTAAATCCAGAATTTGAAATATTCTATAAAAGTTTAGAAAAAACTAACTCTATAGTCTAATGTTCAAAAACACCTTCTACAACGATCAAAACTTTAAACGAATGCCTAGCTATCACTAATTACGGAGGCTGCGAAATATTAAGCTAAGCGTTTCATTGTAATTCGTCTTCATTCAATGTAAAAGCTTTTAACTACTATTTTAACAGAAACAATAAATTATGGACGGGCATAATATTATAGAAATAAATTAGTTTAATTTGTGCTGTGAATGTAAACGTAATATCTATTGACCTATCAGGGGCAGACTACAAAATATGTACTCTTATTAACAATGTTTATTTAATTCGACATGCGTATTGAAATATTGTTGGTTTATTGAAAGTTTCTAGATTTTTCCAGGCTATAAATAGGTATATGAGATTTTATTCGTTTCATACTCCTGCCCTCAAGACACTTCTCTATTCACGTTTGATACAGAAAACTTATGTCATTTGCCGTACGTTGTCGGAGCGTGACCGTGAATAGAAAAGTGGGTATCTAGAACCTCTGAACCCTTAGAAAAATAGCTCATAGAACTGCAGTCGGCATACGTAACGTGTAACCATATCAAAGAAGCTTTTAAAGGTTACTTAAATAATGTATTTTTTTTTAATATTTGTCTGTCACGTTACATCGTCTAAAAAATCACATACCCACACCTGAGTGCGTGTTTCGCAATTTTATGCTATGCTTCACTTAGAACAACATGATATATTACAAGTTTGTTTATGAACTCATATAAGCATCAAATCAAAGCTCTTAAAAATTCCCTTGTTTAATAAAAAAAAATGCATTCATTTTTAAAACCAACTTTTAAACTGTATTTAAATGTCCGTGGGTTATGTGATAACGGTATTTCTGTTAGCAAGAAATTTTCGTTACTAAAAATGAAGCCACAAAATTTCGAAGTTATTTTTTAATTGACAAACTTCAAATAGGACTGATGGAGGGACTGTAATTAATAAGTCCTGTTAATATCAAGTGTTAATCAGAATATCAGTTTGAACATTCGTTACTAAGAAGACTGTTGGCGTTAGTCTTGTTAGTAAGTATTAGTAATTTTTCAGTTAGTAATTGTTAGTAATTTGTCCTTTTTGAAGTTGATTTCTGAAGACAGATGATTGAATCTTGTTAATGTGTACCTAGCGACCTCTAGCATCCTTTAGACCGAAACACAATCGCTACAAGACAATGATTACAGCCAGAAATAGAAAAAATTAACGGTGGTACCTTTCAGAGCAAATCATTCATGAGTCTTACCACCTACATAACTTTAATTCTAAAGTTACACATAAAACAGATCTGTAAATGTGCGCTAGTAATTGAACTGTATACATTTTTCTTTGTTAAACTTTTCTTAAGTATAAGGTTCATATTTAATTTCAAACCAAAGTCACTCGATTCAGATATTCTAAGTTTTATTACTAATCTTAAAACTGAATTAGTCGAAGATCTTTCATTGTGCCTTTAGGCTATTTAAACCCGTGTCATATTTTATAGTCTCCCCCATATAAACATCAAACATGGCCAAGTATTTCCAAGTACAGGTACAATATACATATTTTGTTTCTACCCATCCCCTACAAATTAAATATAGAATGCATGTAAACCTATTTTACCGTAAGCGTTTGAACAAACTTATTCAATAACAGTAACTAACATTTAACAATATCGTTTCTTCGGTTTGTTGCGTTTTGTGCGACTGAATACTTAACCTAGGATTATAATGTTATAATTTTTGGATTAAGTATAATACTTTAATTTTTTTTTTGGTGGTGTTTGGTTAATTGAATCTTATTCAATACTACGATGAAGTGCTCGTCAATCTTTATGGCGCAAGTGTGTTCGATTGTGGAACCCAGCCTTGGCGCTCCTGTGATGCTTAAAAGTGTGTTGCCATATCTATTAAAATTGGGAATAGTGATGCTTGATTTTTTGACACGTTTTATTATGTATCAAGCTGATTTTTTACTAAATACATCTCGGAGCAATAACACGTTTCATTCTGGTGTTTGAGTAAAAATTGATTTGACGAAGGTAATTTCGCCAATCGATCCGCTATAAAGTTTGCGTTTTATAATATTTCAAGGACATATTTTCGCAGTTTGCTGCGCTATGAAAGCTTATTGAAATATGAAAGTAACAACACCATTGTTACTAAGCAAGTAATTTAAAATTTATATTCGTATTACGTACGCTTAGCATGAATGAGAATCGCAGCGAAAAAATGTATTCAGTGTATTCAGTGTGGCACAACACTTAATTGAGCATTGCTTACCGAAGTAAATCAATAATCTCACAGTATAAACTGACAGATGATTTCCGGTTAATTAAAGCATAATAAATGTTTTCAATGTAATCGATTCATTCACACTAATAATTATACTAAATAAATTACTACAGATTCATAGGACGCTATTGCATTTACCGCTTATTGTAGTCAAATATTTACTCTTCAAATTGTACGACAAGTAATTGACTTAATGACGTTAGCCACAGGCATTTTAATATTTAATGTTTGTGCTTACGCAGTGAGTAACGTCACCATGGTATCCTAGTGAGGTATTATTCTATCAACAGATATACTACTAGTAATGGTTTTTCCGTGGAATCACATGTAAGTTTATCTGTGAAATTGCAGAAACACCGCGCACTTCGGCCTTAAAGATTGGCGTGAACTATATGTATCACTTAATTAGAGATCCGATTTTCGGCTTCGACTGGTTCCCTACGGTTCTATGATATGATGAAAAACATACTTTAAGGTTGATACTCCAACAGAGATAAGTGAGGTAGCCATGCGGCGGGCAAGGAAAACCTCCACAATAGGATTACTTCATATTACTGGCCTCGCGTATGGAACAATTCAATTGGTGCATGTTTTTCCCTCACCGCCTCGCTACCGCGCATTTATCTGGTGGAATCTCAGCGTAACTATTATTATCGTATCTATATTCGAGTAACGGTTTTTGGCAAATTAATTCAATAACTAAGGTTTAATGTTTTATAATTAAGATCTATTAGGTTATTATCTAAATGCAAATATTTAGAGCGAATCGTATTAATATAATATGTATGTACATATGCACCAAGGCAATGTTGGAATTATGAGTGTTATTATCATGTATTTATATCATTTGAGCACCATACGATTTATTTTTTGGATTTCTTTATGACGTATGCAATAGCAGGTGATTCAGTATTGAAATGAAACATATTATTACACAATAATCGTATGTTTGCATAGGTAAGACGCGAATTTTCTGCAGATAAAAAAAATACACTTTCTGGTGAGTACAGATTAAATAAAAGTATTCGTTTGTTTTCAAATTATTTCCATGATTAATAATATGTACCATAGTGAAGTTATATTTTTTGGTTTAGTTTGTCGATAAAATTTGTCGCTTGAAAAATTTAGTGACCGCCGTTTTGTGTGTGTTTTTGTTTTCGTTCGAGATATTGTAAATACATTTTGGGTTATGGGTTTAGCGCTCAGGTCCAATTAATTTACGAGCAGCCATTTACGAGAATTCATCGGATATAGGATCAGATGATAGTTGCACTTGAATGTCGGATGCTAATTTGAATGTAGAAAATAGTTATCAATAACAAGTTTTGGATATAAAATAAAGTTTACCTACTACAAAAATAAATATTTAAGTCAATATTGTTACAAAGTAAACGCAATATTAATACCAATTTTGAAACATAAATTTATTCTTAATATAATTCTCTATAGTTTAAGAAACTTAACAAAATAACTGAACGTAAAAAATAACGGTAAAGTTGAAATGGTAATTAGTGAAATATATTTTTTGTATCGTGTTACAATAGCATTCAATGGACCCGGCGTTCTACACGAATGTATTTATAAAGCCTTGTTTTATGTAAAATGATGGTAAATAGCCTATAATAACATTTTTCTATAAATCATCCACGGTCAATCAGACTTTGAAGCACAATAACAATATTTACAATAACAAATTAATTTACAATCGTCTCCGCCGACGAGAAACTTTAAACAATCGTTACCTAAACCGCTTTACAATTGAACAAATCAGTATATCTAGTCAAGCTTAATAAAGCTAAAAACGAATTTACATAAGTAGGTAATTAACTATAGCATCAAAAGTTGCATAATGAGTGATAAATTTCAATATCGTAACCTATTAAATTTATTATTGAAGTCGATGAAAGTTTATTGCGACATGGAAGTTCCCAGTACCTATTGAATACTTTTAATTTAATTCTACTAATTTAGGAGCTTGATATTATCGTTCGTTTAATAACTATTTACTATAAGCTACGTCGATTCGAAATCACAATATAGTAAGATCTAACCGTTATATCACCGAGTTACCCGTGCGCTGTGTTTGAACACAATCGATCGATTTGACACTAAGTGTTCGTGGCGTCACGTCGCAAGCGTCACGTGCGATTGTCACGTACGTGATTGTCACGTGCGTGATTATCACGCAAGTTATACGGGAGCCTGGGGGGGCTCGTCTGCGGATCAGCTGGGTTGTTCGTCGCTCTCGCGATGTACGAGGACTCTGACGACGGTGGGGGGTGCGGCGGGGGGCGGGGCGGTGTCGGGCGACGCTTCGGTGACGAGGATGCTCACGGCGCTGCTGGCGTGCGGCGACGGCGTGCGCGCGCGCACCGGTGTGGTCGCTCGACGTGCCGAGTTTCGACGCGAGCTCAGGCGAAGTGAACCTGGAATATTGGAATTGTTGATTTGACCATTAGTTTGCGTTGTGTAGTCTGGGCTTCTCTGTCATCAGACACTTTTGCTGAATATTTGGATTAGATTATCCTAAGCTAAATAAAATTTTAACATCGAACAATAATAACTCTCTCAGAACGATACATCTACGTTACGTCGATTTACCTGAAGAGAATACCCGAGAATGTATAAAATATCACGAAAAGTATGTAACTAAATTGCAATAAACTGGTTTCCTAGTTAAAGTGGTAATCAAGCTGTTTCTTGCAGCCTTTTTATATCGTTGTACCAAAAGTCAAAGACTTGTGATCTCCGCATTTTCTCTTGAGCATTTTATGCCCTAATATAAACTTTCGAAGTTGCCATCGACATTAGATTTATTAATATATAACTTAGTTTTGTTTATAATGACGGGGAACGGCAACGAGTCGCGTATCTAACAATAAATTACAACCGTATAACTAACAAATAGTAATAAAAAAAGCAAATTATTTATTTAGTAAAGACAATAAGTTTTAACTCAGTCTATTTACTCACCACCATTGTACCCAGTAAACATCATTACGTTACTTTTAACGTTTTAAAGTGACATTAAAACATGCACTTGTATGCTTATGCTGCGCAACACTTACTGATCATGCCAACACAGAGACGCATAATTTAATCACTACCTACAACGGTAAAATAAGCTGCCATGCAAAGCTACGCGTGGTTCCTGCAAGGTTTTAAAAGGCACATGTAATAACAAAACTCACAATACAATTAATTCTCTTATGTCACTGTACGTTGCGTATGAAACACGAAGACAAATTATTTTGGCGCCAAACATCAAAATGCGTACAACAACATCGTCCAAAACTTCACATTACAATTGATTTACTTTCCTAAAAAGTAAACAAGTTTATATGTACTCTGTATTGAACAAAAGTAGAAACAATTTTAAAAGAGATGTAACTCCCAAGACGATCGTCTAAATGAAAAAAATCCGTGAACGACATGTGAAGGTTTGTCGACAAGAAAGGGTACTATCTAACAGAAAAGAGACACAAAAAGCAAAACATTACATATGAACCTGCGCGTTTCGGGCCGACGTCCTCGTCAACGGCGTCCTGATGCCGAAGAAACAGCGGCAGGCCGTACGCTGACCGTCTTCTAGGCGGTGGTGCGTCAGAACTACTCGCCCCCTGAACATGTCGAGAAATGCCAAGCTTCAATATGAAGCAATCGTTCAGACTTCTAGCCAATGAGATTGAAATGAAAGTTTTAACCAGAAAAAAAAACAATTTCTTCGTTACCTGTTCCCCAGGCGCAGCGCCCGGTAATAGAAGAAGTGGCAAATTGAGCCAGGCGCCTCCTAACTCACTAATGTCGGAAGCGTCTGAAGCCCTCGAGGATTTTCGACTAGAAGCGTGCGAACCCCTTCGCACATGCAACAAGGCACTAAGGCGACCTCCCCAACCAGCTCCCGGCGACCATTTCGTGCTCTCTTCTTCCTGGGAAGGACTACGGTTCTTTCGCCTGTAATGTTCAAACGTTAATGTTATAATTCTATAAAAACCCTTGGACAAATGAAAGAGAGAGAGAGGTGATGGCGACGCCTTATACGTGACTCTGTTCTAAACTAGAACTGTGCCAATAACTTGAATAACTTCGAAATAACTCCTTCTCTGTGAAGCAAAGCATCAAGGTGATCGTGATAAATATTAGGTACATTTACCTATTCTGCACTGGATTGATGGGCTGATGGGTTACCTTGTCATTAGAAGGCGAAGCCTTCGCCTTGCTGTGGGATTAATATCCTGGATTATTGTTATACCAAATTTTAAAGAATTTTATGATAATGTTTTCATGAAATGAATACCAGTGCATATAGATTATAGATACAAAGGATATAATGCATTTTCGTTGACCCCTTTGCTTATTGACTGTTTTTTAAAACATGCACATTGAACACATAAAAGAGGCATAGAATTATGATTTCTTACTTTACATATTCTCTCCACGTCCGCTGTATCAAACGAGCAGCTTTGTCCTCTCTCTTCCATATCCTAGTACTAGAAACTATTTCTAATTCCTTCCGCGTTGGGAACTGCTTCTTAAACTTAATATCCATTTGTTCCTGAAGCTGTCTAAACGTTTCTGTTTCTTCCACATGCCCCAGAACATGTTTAACAAGAGCATGAAGAATATCTAAGCAATGGATTTTATTTCCTTTAGCTATTGGAAGATTAAAACTGACGAGTGCTACTGTATTTGGTTTCGATATACCTAACGGTGGATCTAATGAAGCTATGAAGTCTGATAATTGAGCAAAACTTATAAACTGAGTTGCGTGTGGATCGTACCTGGAGGGAAAAATATTTGTTAGTTTATAATCATTGTAAGGTGGAATCAGCGAAACAAAGAAATAAAAAGATATATAACTTACTTTGACCATCTGATATAGAACATTTCGAGATCATCTTCGACAATTCCAATCTCCTCTTCCTGGTGAGCTTGATTGAAATTTTCAAGAATGATGGCAATGTACATGTTAATAACAATCATGTAGCTAATAATAATAAAAGAAGTGAAGTAAGTGATGGCTAATAGAGGACTCCCGCAGTTTCCATTCGTGTGCCCATGGTCGCCTAACTCGCAGTCCGGTGGTTGAATCATGAGCGATTCCAGAACATCGTTCCAACCTGCAGATGTCATTAGGCTGGAAAAAAGAATGATCGACTAATAACACCTAGAATTTAGACAGTTTAATCTAAATTGTAATAAGAAATTACTTCTACTTACCGAAAAAGTAACTGCATACTTCTTCCAAATGTTTGAAAATTGACTAGATCATCGAGAGCACCCTGCTCTTTAACATGTCCAAACACAGACATGCCAATGATTGCATATATAAACGTTATTAACGCGAGCAAGGCACCGATGTTGAAGAGAGCCGGTAGAGATACCACTAGAGCGAAGAGCAGTTTCCTAATGCCTTTAGCGGCCTGAAAGTGAAAACAAAAATTGATTAAAGTGTCCAAGATTTATAAAAATAAAAGATGATTTAAATATAACGTAAATATCTATTAGGTATATTTTTCTTATTGTTTCAGCAATTTTCAAATCTTAAATACCCAGCTAGTACTTACTTTAATCAGTCTTAAAATCCTCCCTATACGAAAAACACGTACTACTCGTAACAGGGTGGGAGAAATGGGCAAATCTATCATAATGTCTTCCATTACTATGCCCAAGATCGACGCTAGCACTAAGAGAAAATCGAAAACGTTCCACGGTACCGTGAAATAGTGGTATCGTAAACCTATTATTTTGACTATTGCTTCTGAAATGGAAATAGATAAAATTATATTATTTCATACATAATTATAGTACTAAGCCCATTATGTGGTTTGAACAATGCATATATTAAAATTAAGACTCACCCAAGCCAAAAACTGTAGTAAAAAATGCGTTACTAACTTCTAAGATAAAGAAAACGGAATGCGGTTGGTCGTAATGCTCAATACCCATCGTGAGCATATTTAGGAAAATTAACACGAATATTGCTATTTCGAATCTACGAGAATTTGATAAATCGTAGAACATTGCTAGAAACTGATTCCTTGGCCGCTTAATCACTTTCTGTGGCTTTTTTCTACCTAATTTCTTCATTGCTGTGTAGTAATGTTTCTGGCTCTCCGTCAGAAACATTTCTAATACACCACCTTCATACTGAAAAATTACACTCGTATTAATTATGTTCAAAATAAAAATGTAGATATTAATTGAATTTTAAAATAAGTTTTAAACTTACCTTTTTCTTGAGCATATTAAAATTATCTATTATTACTCCTATAAATAGATTCAATGTGAAGAATGATCCACAAACTATAAATATCACAAAGTAAATATACGCATAGAGGTTGGCTTCTCTTGCCGGCTGCAAATCTACTCCTCGAGCGTCCACAGCATCAGCCATTACTTCCATCCAACCCTCGAACGTCGCTACTTGAAATAACGCTAAGTATGCTATACCAACATGGTCGAACGATATCTTGGAATTTATCCAAGAAAAATTATTATAATAGCACTCCCACTTGTCATTTACTATCTGAAAACAAAACTTTGCTGAATTAATACGATATCAACCAAATTTAAATTTATTTTATAGGTTTTTTCTGAATAAACTTACCTCTAAAGGTACCAATTCTCCTTCATCGTCAATGCATTTAAAGAATTTCCCCCCAAAAAACTGAACACCCATTATTGAAAATATTAACCAAAATACTAAACACACTAATAACACATTGAAAATACTAGGTATTGCATACATTAGAGCGTTCACAACTATTCTCATCCCTTGCCATCGCGATATGGCACGGAGAGGCCGTAATGCCCTCAAAGTCCTTAGGGATCTTAGCACTTTTAAATTTTCATTTTCTTCAATTAACAAACTGAACACGGACACCTACAAAATACAAACAAAATAAAAGCATATGTTTCACATATAATCTATTATTGACAATAATAATGTTTATACTTACAAAAACTATAGTAAAATCTAGTAAGGTCCAAAAACTTGTGAAATATCTAAAGAATCCCAGCGCTATCCACTTCAAAAACATTTCTATCACGAAGATCATACAAAATCCAAGATTTGTCCAGTAAAGAATTTTCTTTAGAGGTTTATTTTTTTCAAGATGAATATCTTCAAAGCACAGAGTTATACTAGAAGCGAAAATGAGAACCAGCACGAACCACTCGAAAGCGGGAGTATCAACATAACGAAGAATATATGTGCGAATAAACATCCATCGCTGACCTAATCTCGTTCGTATGCAAGCATCCCAACAGGAACAACTAGAAAAACAAATGATAATTAGATAAATCGCAAACGGTATCTAAATTAACATAATAAAATTAATGAATTATTACGTTTTATAACATTGACGAGGGAAACAATCTTGTGGAACTTTCGGCTCCTTTTGTTTTCCAAAGCCAGGAAACTTTCCCATTGCATCAATATACTGTCCTTTAGAGTTTTTCCTCCCGCCTACGGTCAACTCGTCTACATAAGAGACTAAAGTCTGCCAAGGATGTTTCATGTCTTCTTCGCCTGGTTTAGCTAGTGGATCACTGTATAGTAAAAGATTTGTAGGCTGCTTTTTAAATTGTTCTGGTGTTGTACGGCTCGAAATATGAGCCACCTCGGAATGTTCATTTTCATCT
>DWPA01006907.1:0-10685 GCA_018251375.1 Calpodes ethlius
GATTGACGCGTTAATCAAGACAAAAAATAATGAAAAGTAGAATTTATATAGAATTCAACTAATGTAGCTAAGCAATTGACACGTTAAATTTATCATATTACCGTTAACACTAATGTTAAGGCATGAGTGACATAGACATAAAATATATTGAAGTAGTGGAAAGGCAAACGAGTGTATGAGCCAATTCGAACATCATGATGCGTCGATTATTTGAATTGTAATTGTATAATAAATTCAGTGGTACACAAATAGTCTCACCGAAACAATGCGCGTGCTCACTCCATACCTGAATCATTTAGGCTAATGTCTGTGAGTCAAGTTAAATATACGATTTAAATCATACCATTTCGTAAACTTTAAAAATATCAGCAGTATTGAATCAATCAATAGGTAAATGGGTTATATAGTTATGAAGGATCCATAAAAATTAATAGAGTTGCGAAATGTATGTGGCCCCACGCTAGGATTTCCTTTAATAAAGATAGGAATACTCAGTCAGACCGAAAGCAGAAAGCGGGTCTTAAAACTTGATCTTATAAATACCACAGTACAGTTCTTTATATAAAAATTCAGTATCCGCAGTATAGTCCCACAACAAAATGTCATGGGGTCCCCGTGAAAGCAGTTATATTAATTAACTTTGTTTTAACATACGTACAGTGATAAATTTGACCCTTAAGGGTTAGGGTAGAGGGTTAACTAGCCAACATGCTAAATGTTGGGGGAAATACCCTACCAAGAGTTCCCTGGCTCAGCATATATATATCTGTTCTATTTTATCATAAATTTCAGATTATGTGGGGAAATTCGGTAAGATCGGTAACGAGACCTACTCTATAGGCCTACTGCGTAATGGAATGCTATCGAAGGAAGACAAAATTGGATTTCACAATCCTGAAAATTTAAAACTTGGTACGTATTTATTGTGCGCTATCGTAATAGCATTTGTAAAATTGTACTAATTCTGAAGATGTACAAAGTTTGTAACAAAGAGGCCCATATATACTAGTATCTTTGTATATGGCATTAACATAAATAAATGAGACGTTACAAATTACCATAAATGTCTGCTGCGTCTGAGAGTTGTTTCTAGGACTTTTTGCTGAGCGGTAACTGCCCCTTTCCAATTGTTGGGTCCAGGTCTCATAGAATTTCGTTGGCTCGATTGTCGCTGAACATGTTATTTGTTATCTGACAACGTTCTGTTATTGATTTTACTACGCAGTTCACATTTACCGGAGCCCTGCCACTTTCCTCGCTACGCCTCGTCTGAATGCAGCCAGACCCTCGCAGTTAAATCGCAGAAACATGTTCATTGTCAGATTCGACATCCGATATGTATGAATCGATGCGGCGATCCGATTAAATGTTTGGATCTGACATCTAGAATTGAGAATACGTAAACGTAAACGTTAACACACTCATACCCCCGCAGTAACATTCCCTGTGTCGCGGGTGGCGTGAACAACACAAATAACATGTCACTAACACCCATGACCTGAGAACAAATATTTAGTTGTCACATAAATATCTGCCCCGGTCGGGATCGAACCCAGGACCCCTCGCTTCGCAGGCAGGGTCACTACCAACTAGGCTACGGGAATGTGAACTTATCCATACAGATAAAAGTTAAAATTATCCACTGTGTTCATTTTTACAGCACTACAAAACTTTAGCAAGCCGAAGCACTGGCCGAAACATATTTACGAGTTGGATTTAGAAGATGAAGATAACAATGGATTTCAGGTACCTAGTGCTACTTCTTTGTTTTTACTAATTACCATGTGAGTACATACTAATTACCATGAGAGTCTACTCCGGAAACATTTCGGTAATCTTTTTGTTTGTGATCTGAAGTTCTGAAGATCTGAACTATCAAATCATATAATAGAACGTCTGATGCAATTTAAAATGGATGTTATAATTTGGGGTTTTGCTAAAAGTGCCTGATTTATTTGACCTTAAAAGAACCTACGTATCCAATTTGATTCAATTCAATTATCGATAAGTACGACCTTCGGCGTAAAATTATTGGCTTAAAATAAGCCTAAGGTCTTTAACAGCAGCCACGTGTATTGTTATTACTAGGTAGGAAGGTATAAGGTATTTTCTCAAGCACCCACACATACACAATTAATCAACATGACTGTACGTTTCATACAATATTACCACAAAATTTGTTGCTCGAGGGACCAAACGGAATCATGAAGGAGCTTGAATCAACTTGCTTTATGATCAAATTAGATGTAGTGATACTTCACAATCATGAACCTTACCACAGATAATATAATTAAATCGTATCTTATCCTCGTATGTTTGGAATATTTTGGCAATAACGAGAACGTTATTAAGTGGTTTTTAAATAAAAAAAAGTAAATAGACTTCAGAAACATCTATCAGATCCTGGGTTATTTAGTAACTTCAAGTCGAATACTATCTGTGAATATAACCACAGCATGTCTTTTCTTGCAGATTAAATATTTTTTTTTTGTTTTTTTTTTATTCACCAGAATGAATATTTTATATCGTGGATGAATGTAAATTGGAAACGTAAGCATTTAGCTCGACTCAATCAAACAGATGTCGCATTGAAAGAGGGCCTTCCGAGTGGTTCTTATCAGATCCTCATTAAATACTGTAAGTATTACCTTGTTCACATTACTCGGACGTTCATATCGCCGCAGTAGGATTCTTATTCTTCAGGTGGTATGCACATACGTGTGGGCGAAACAGTTGACACTACAGTAGACCCACATGAAGCAGGATAGCAAGATTATAACGTATTTTTACTGAAGTAAAAACTTCTTCAGCGTCGTTTAAAAGTCAATGAAACGGATATAGTGACTGTAAAAAGAGACACATAATTTCATAAGATTTAACGTGGGACAGAAAGAGATAGAAAGCATTAGCATTATGAAAGAATAAAATACACAGCACCATCTTTCCAACGTAATATAAACTCATTCAATAGTTGATATCATTGATGGCAGTAGTGGTTTGTCAGTTTTCATTAAAATGTTGTACCTGCTTAATGAATATGCGAGATAAATCTTATGAATATACCGAATATTATAATTTCCTTTTAATTTAAATATAGAGTAACTTAGTGGCAATTAAATTAAAAGCGACAGTAAAAAGAGACAAACACATAGGTTCATAAGATTTAACGTGGGAGACATTGAGATAGGAATCATTATGCAGTGTTTCCTATGTTCGTGTTTCTCTAACTGCCTTGATAGTTACCCCCTCCAATCGTGTAGAAATTTTACATTCGTCTCATTATCTTGATATGTTTCACTTTTTTTTTTATTTCAGTTTCTTCTCCAATTATACAAAATGGTCAGAGGCGTTTGATAATCTCCTCGAAAAGTATTATCGAGAACAATAGACACACAGATGGAGGCATATTGCTAGTTTTTGGGCTTGTGATGTTGGCGGCAGGTCTATTATATAGTCGCCCTATATTGATGAAGCTATATGCAGGTATGTAAGTTGGCGCATTTTCAAATTATATTAAGGCCTAACTGCGGTGGAGGAGTGGCTGCATCCAGAATTTCTTCGCCTGTAGGAACATACATACATACATATGCATTACATAATTTCATCTGGGTTTATTAAATATTGAAGCTACGAAACCTCATAAGGACTTGGTGATTATGTAGTTGAAATAAAAAGGAGGGATTACATTGTTTAAGTTCTATGTCCATTATAAGTGTAATTTATTTGTAACAAGCAAATAATTTGTTGTTTTATAGATAAATTCGGACGGGATGAACAAGAAAATACGAGACAAAACGTTGATGATATAAGGCCTTCTCGGGCAACTAATGATTTGAATAATGCATCGTCTCCGCTGAAGCTAGACAATGATGGACCCTAATATACTGACAACCCTGCACAGCAAAATAATACAACAAAACATTTGACTAAGAATTGTATTCGATTTAAAACGACTGCACCGATTTTTAAGCGGTTTTCATTTCAGATAGCCTGTCCTAACTAAAATGACTGCTATGAGTGTTATCAAGTCCATTGGAAACCAAAGTTACTCGAAGTGAATGAAATATGACTTATCTTTTCTTTAATATTAACTATTTATTTGTAGAGTAGAGATTAGAGTCCTGGGGACTTAAGAATATAGATAATAATATAAATAAGAATATATACTATTGTATTAATCAGATGAAGCACCATCAGGCGCGATCTCGAATGTACTAGCGCAAATCAAAATGTCACAAAGTTTGATGGTATGATATATAGCGTTTTTATATTTATAAAAATAAGATTTTAAACCGATTACAACCTCCAATTAAGTGCCTTTAAGCTTACTATAATTAATTAATAAAGGAATAATACATGTACTTTTGTACTTATAAAACGCTTATTTATTTTGTAAGCTTATAAGGTTTGTACTGTCTTCGAACATTTCAGCAGTTACGTAGTTAATGCATAACTGTATTAAGTTGTTTAAACTAATACGCAACTTGTTCGGATTTTTATATAATCATTTTTCACTTTCTAGTGTCATATTTTTTATACCTACGTATTTTATTAATTTGAGAAACAAGTTAAATTTAATCAGATTATTATGGTCATAAGTTGCAATCTGTATAATGTATTTTTAAGCAAGAATTTTGAAACTATTGTATCATAAGTCTGATTATGTGTAACACAAATTTGACGCCGATATTTATATGTAAGAAAATGATCGAAACAATACATATGTAAATGTCATAAAAAGGTGAAAAGTAAAATCTTTATAGTACTTTTAAAATATAATATCTATAAATATTATTTCTGTACTTATGACAAGAGGTTTAACTGTATGAAATATTTTGCATTTATGTATAAATTATACATTTATGGATATATTGAAATCATTTTTGAACACCCACCACTACTTCTCCAAAGGTTGACTGATAGAGAATACAATGTATCATTAAGTCTGGCCACTGTCATATCTAGTTTTAAGTTTTCAATTAACCATAAATAAATATCCTATTACTATGCATTTGTAACATTAAGTTTGATTGCCTGTCATTTATAAAAGATACGTATGTTAAAAGCAAGATAAAATATAAAGATTCCGATTGTTAACAGCAGGATTGTTGATAATATAACAATCAACGTGTAGAAACAATTCAGGTGATTTAATGTCCTAATTAATAGTTTATTGTGAATATTGATTTGTGATTGTGATTGATTCTGTGGTTAAAGACTTTATATCTGTGTTATGTCTAAGATATTGTATTTCGGAAAAGCCAAAAATACTCATATTTTTAAGATTGTATTTTGATCTTTGAATGGCAATATTTGCTAATAATAATAAGTTTTACAAAATAAACAAAAACTTGCAGGCGTGTTAGTTTAATTTAAGTCATGTACTGTTACCATATAATCAATATTGTAGATAGAATAAAATTGAGTGCAAAAAAAATATGTGAATTAAGATAATATTGTGATGATATCCCTATGATGTAACAAGGTACATCCTCAAGCTACGTACATATTAATAAGATCCTATTGTAATAAAGCATATTGCAGTAAAACTACTATTCAATAGTATTTATCGGAAATCTTCAAGTATTATTGATAAAGACCAGTACTACATAAATTACGAAGACAATATTGTTGCATCCGGATGGAATAACACTGCATTATAATCACAGCAAGAGACAGATAAAAAATAGTTTTGTTAGAAAAAAATCTAATTTTTGCGTACACAAATTTTTACAGCATTCGTTGCTTGTATAAAGTTTTCACCAATCTATTAATAATGGGTTTTGAATTAAAATATCGATAATTTATCACTCAATAATATTGAAAGTATTTAGCATTTTTTGAGACTTGCTATAACACTATCGAATGGTATCGAAGCTCGTTCTCGTGCGTTTACTTCGTACATGTCTCTATTTAGGCGGGGACTTGGTGCTAAATTCAACCGTCGTGATCTGATTAGGTACTAATGATCAAATATTAAGGAAAATGACAATTAATTAGAATTTCTTAAATATAATTAGAGCTTATTTTGAGTAAGTCATGAAATTTATTATATAATTATTAGAAAACAAAATGTATTTTGTCTAGTGTGTAAGAACTTTGCGTTCATTAATTTTTTACGGTTCGTTGACAATAAAATTTTTTGGATAATTCCTTATTGTATTATTATCCCTAGTTTTTAGTTCTATTTCAGAATGGATATAACTGAATGTCATTAAGAACACTCTGTACGTCATAAACTGTTTGTACTAAAGAATTATTCTATATTTTGTGGGAAACCCTTATATAATACATGGCATAACGAGACGAAAAGTTCATATGTAATATGAGATAATCCACTCGGAATTGTTCATTCATATAAAATGTTACTTTTATTTTTCATAATAGTGATATATTTCGCGTCATCGGGGATGACTATTTTTATCGCCAAGTACCTCTCTCCCTCCCACCCTTCCGCATCCTTTGTGATTGCATTGAAAACCGCTGTTTTACTGCAGAAAACAGAAGTCTTACCTTAGTAATGACCAAATTTTGACTGAACATGGGGATGAACCCGGAGTCTAAAGAGATTGTACGGTTCATCTCGATAGTATACCCAATAAAAATGGGTACGTATGGCTACAATACATTAATGTTAGTCGGAGGTACAGGATACTACAAATAGTAATAATAGATCTTAGGGTGCTCCTAAGCCCTAGCTTCTAAAACATTATAGGATGTTTGTAGAAAAATGGCATAAGCGTTTCCTCGCTTGTTATGAATTTTCTCGTAGTGTAAATTTTTTAATCTTTTGAATTTAAATGTAGTGTAAATTTGAAATTTTCAGGTTTTCATATCTGATAGTAATAAATATGCTGTTATTTTTAATGTGGTTGTCTCCTAACCTTTTATAACTCTCCTCATGGGACGACCATTGATTTTAATATATATCTGTTGAGGCCAAAAGAATAGAATCTGAATTACAGAAATCTTTTTTAAAAATCATAGTTTTATCAATTGTTATCTTGACATTTAGTTGAAGTTTGAATGACATTTAACGAGTGTAGACATTACATTCAACCTTTAATTTGTTCTACTTCTATTTTAATGAGTAATAATTTTGCAAATTTTTATTGATCGAAACGAAAGCTTTGATTTCAATTGGTGGTGAGATCCACAAATCTTTAAGAACCTTGTCGTTATGGCGACTTCTAGTGATACTTCAGATCAGAATGTGAAATCTAGGCGTCCTGCTGGTAAGATAATATTGAGCTTGCAAACGCCTTGTATGACCTCGCAAAATCAATTAATTGTCTTACATATTTTTTTTCCTTGTAGAATCTGCGTTTAAGCAACAGAGGCTACCAGCCTGGCAACCGATTCTTACTGCTGGAACGGTCCTGCCAACGTTTTTTGTAATTGGAATTGCCTTCATTCCTGTTGGAGTCGGATTACTTTACTTTTCTGATGAGGTAAATAATTTAGTTTACGTATAATATTCATCATTCGTTTCAGATTGCTTAACAGTTAAATGAAAATGATATCAAATGAATCAGAGTTAGATGTAGATTACATTATCTGTCTGTTTACAATAAACTGTAGGGTATAAAATGCAACAGAATCATCTTTACTACGTCTAAAGAGCTAGACTTATGTTGATGATTAGATTGTGATCCAATGTGCGTGTGATTGGATCAATGGATGAAGTCATTGTTTTATCTAGACATAATAATAACTTTCCTGATGGCTATATATAAGAGATACCAGGAAGTATGGATTGGGCTCCATTGGTGAAAAAAAAAATGAAATCTCTATTTACAATTTGTGTTCTATATGGCATATCTATGCATATTTACTCAAATCTGTTTTTATCACACCTGTATATGACAAGACAGAAACTTAATAAACATTTAGTCCTTATGGCTTCTTTATCTTCCTTTTTTTTACGGGGCCCACCGTAAACTGATACAATTTTGATTAATTATATTCAAGTATTCTAGAGCTTATTTTGAATATTTTTGTTTTTAATTTCCTTATATAAAACTTTGTTGTTAGATGGTTACAAAAGATGTACTGCATATATATAACCCATTACATTACAATCTTGTCTCTTAGATGAAGATTTCAAAATGGTCAAACTTTGAAAGATTGATTGTGAAATAGATTTAATTTAAAAAGATTCCCTTTAATGTTCATCATGTTCATTAATCATAGAATTTTCGTTTAACAAGCAAGTTTTAAAGTAAATTACTGTCATGGAATCCCTGTCGCCAGAATTGAAAATAAAAAAAATTAAAAAAAAAAAGAAGAAAATTAAAAAAAAAATTCAAGTAATCATTTATGAGGTATTGAATTTGTGATCGAAGTCATCTATGTTTGTTTAAGGTCAAAGAACATGTGATAGATTACACAGATTGTATGAAAGATACTGACAATATAACCTGCGCGGATTACATTAGAGAAAATGGCATGGAGCCGTGTAAATGTGAGATACATTTTAACCTAAGTGAAAACTTCAAGGGAGATGTTTACTTCTATTATGGGTTGAGCAACTACTACCAAAATCATCGTAGATATGTCAAGTCGCGGTAAGTTGGATATTTTGACTTGTCTTTCATACTTTAGTAAGCTGTTGTTGCCACTAGTTTATTTTTATTACTAAGGAGCATTGCTTAGAACTACCTTGATGTATTTTTAAGCAACCTGTGCTGGAAATCTTAAACCACTTGAAAGCTTTTAATGTGGTTTAAAGATAGTTTTCCAATTTTACTGCGGTTATTATAATTTTTTAATTTGATTGTGATTGATATCTTTCTAATCTGGATAAATTTAATCCACATTAAGTCTTAAGTTGTATATATTATGTTATATTTTCATATTAGGTGTATGTCATAATTGGTCTAATAAATGCAAAAAAATAATTTTGTGTAACTTAAATTTTAGAGATTCAAACAAATAATGCAGCCTTATTTTAATATAATAATTTTGTGTACAGTGATGACAGCCAGCTCCTGGGTCGGCTGTCCCTAACCCCGTCATCAGATTGTGAGCCATTTGCCTTTGCGGAAGATGAAAATGGAGTAAGGAAGCCAATCGCGCCTTGCGGAGCTATCGCCAACTCTCTTTTTAATGGTAATTGAATAAGGCATTAATTTACAATTAGTTTGCCAAAAGTCAGCATTAAAGTCCCGCATTGTATTTGAAGGTAGATACCGCCCCGGGCGGTGTACTTAAAATTAAAAAATGTAATCTATGTCATCAATATGTAGGGGGTTTTTTGTCCTTGCACATATAAATATGCTTCAGCAATTGAACTCAAGATCATCAACAAGATCATAAGATATTATATTTGTGAAATATAATTATTTAATCTGCATGTAAGTTTAATATTACAATAGATAAAAAAAGAACTTAAAAATCTTGTTGCAGATACGTTGACCGTTTACTCATTGGATTTACGGACAACTGTATCGGTGCTGAACACAGGAATCGCTTGGACTTCTGATAAGGAAATCAAATTCAGAAATCCGGATACATCGCCTGATCTCAAAACAGGTAAAAAGCGTTAAATACACTGAGTAGGAGACTTACATACATATTATTCGGAGTGTAGGAGTATCTTCCCATCTCAAGATGTGGATTAGAAAATGAACTTGCCACATCTCAAGATGTGGCAAGTTTATCCTGTAGGACATCCCTGAAGTCCGTACCGTCCAGCTCAATCAGTACGGTATTCTCGACTGACGGTATCGTATTTAATCCATATAACTGACTACCATCCTCCTAAATCCAAATGTGAAATGTACGATAGATATGACGTAGACTTAATTTACGTGTATTATGGTAGAAATATTTTGACGATACCGTTACAATTCATTGATCTAGATATTGAATTGGAATTAATGAGTATAGTGTATTAATTGCAGCATTTGCTAACTTCACAAAACCTGTCAACTGGCGGCAACCTGTGTGGATGTTGGACCCGAACAACACTGAAAACAATGGATTTCAGGTAACGCGTTCGATGTTTACTACATCTTATTATCGTTTCATAATATACATATTTATATAGTTGTTCCCCTTTTATAAGCATAATGCTTGCACATGATATGTGAAAATATAATTTTCGCATTTTCAAAAAAAGAAAAATAATGCTAAGTAAGATAGTATTCTTAAGCTCCTGTCGAAACACGAAGGGTCGTTATGTCTATGTGGGATTGGGTCAGGATTTAGGGCTACTCCAATACGTTTTAAAACATTAATAAAAAATATTTTTTAAATCCGTTGACACAATGTAAAATAAACCTAGGACAAAATAAATTACGGTCGAATTTCGTTTGTAAAGCGAGAATCTAATTAATTATCTATAGGTAATTAAATGTAGGAAGTGCAATTGTGAACGTTTTTTATTTAACGTAAAATCTCAATAATTGTAGAACGAAGATCTGATAGTGTGGATGCGCACGGCAGCGTTGCCCACGTTCCGCAAGCTGTACCGGCGCGTCGACCACACTAAGAGGGGCTTCGGCGCGGGACTCATGAAGGGGCTCTACGTCCTCACTGTGGAATATAGTGAGTTACTTTGTATTTCTTCTAATATCGACCTTTTCGTATCGAGTTATGAGGACTACACTTTTTTTAAGTATTTTTAAAATTTGTTACTAGTTTTGGAGCAAAGCGAAAGATATGATAGGTTAACCACGTAA
>DWPA01006908.1:0-10684 GCA_018251375.1 Calpodes ethlius
CGCAAATTAGGGAAGGCCTATCTCCAGGAGTGGATCTTTAAAGGCTGATATATAGATAGACAGGTAGGCAGGTAGATAGATAGATAGATAGATAGATATATAGATAGATATATAGATAGGTAGATAGATAGATAGGTAGGTAGATAGAACGAAAAGGATTCCCAGCCAAGTCACTTCTGATTCCGGCGAGACCGTTAAGTAACCATGACTATAAACAAAAATAACTAGTTTTATACATTATAATATTTAATTATGAATCAAAATTTATATTTAAACGTGAGTGGAATATCTTTATAATCCTTTCTTAGAATAATGCATGCATGTGGGAGTCTGTCACTTGTATCTATAATCGAGTTAAAGTAATTAATTGTCTTTAAATAATTACAAGTAACTGTTTTTATTCAATACCTAATAATCAACGTAGTAACAACTGTCAAAATTGAGAATACTTTGCTAATTAGTTGCTTAAGTTAGTATTTAAACTCATGTTATTACTTTATCTTGATTATAGATACAAGTATAAGACTTTGTATGACTAAGTACAGACGAAGGAGGAGTATTTTTTTTAATATGGTTTACAAAATCATTTATTTTAAGAAAATTGTATGTTACAGATATGAAGTTACCCTTTCAAATATGAATTACGTTTGAATTTCCTGTGTCGTGCGGGATTATAAACTTTTAAAGTAAGTAACCGTAAAACTTATTGTAAACAGTTAAATACTTTTTTAACCTACTTTATTTAACTTGTTACTATTATAATGACCTTATAGCAGTGAAGGGGTGATTAACATCTAATGGTTCAAGAATCATTCTGTTCCGATCGTTTGAATATTGCAACGGTATTTTATAAACTAAAAGATAACATTAAGCGGTTTTGGTTACAATGAGTTTTGGTTACGGTGAGTGCAATGACCTTTAACCAAAGGAGATTCTTTCTCAATATGCAACTTATGAGTGATGGTATTCTTGCGGAATATTTTGTAATTTTTAAAACGTCCGTTATGGTTTTTAATGGCACGTTATTTTTCTCGCTAAAACCGCAAAACGATGTATTCTTTGAATTATTATACGAGAAATCTTGAAGCTACGTTCATGCTTTGAATAATAAACATGTGAATGTCATATGAAAAAAATACGTTCAACATATTTTTACAAGTTTCTTGAAAATTTTAATATTGCAATCATATGCACAAGGTTATAAATTTTAAAATAATTAACTTGATTTTATTGATTTTGTTTTTTTTCGCTTTTGGTTTATTTTTTTAAAATAAATATTTAAGGGATATAGTTTTCACGCTGTGGTTATAATAAACGAACATCATAAATATTATAATTAGGTACTGAATCTAGTTCCTAGCTCTGAGATCTACATGTTTTGTAGAAAGGGCGAAGGGAACTCTATCTCCACTAGACTTGGTTTGCGATCTAACATTCAGTCATGAAAGCATAAAATCGTGGTGGCACCGTGGTGGATTGTGGCCTGTATTCCTCACGTGTTAGGATACCCATGCCCAGCAGTGGGACAGTTATTGGTTGTGATGATGCTGACAGCTTAGGTACCACTTATTATTATAAAAAAAATCCCTTGCTTGTGTGAGTGTCACTGATTGTAAGCAAACGATGTAACCACACTCAGATATTTCTTATGTTTCACGTTATATCAAGAAACTAAATAGAAAATGGAATAGCAATAAAAAGTCGATTCCTTTCTGTCATTGATTGTTAGGCAACGCTTTGTTAACAATATTTTTTTTTTATTTTACTGAAATATATATCGTAATTAAATGGTTTTCGTGATAAAAAGTAACCTATGGTACTCGTCCCCCAACTACTCGCATCTAAAAAAAAAACATACTTCGCGACGCTCTGTTGCACCGTGAAAGAAGGACAAACAAACAAACAAGACACTCTCGCATTTATAATATTAGTATGGATTAACCGCCTAGGCGTTAGAACTCTATATTCTTATGTTATTCATTTGTGAACGTGTAAAAGGGGATGACTTTGAAAAAAACGTATGAAAAATATTAATCACGTGTAAAAATAATACTTATCAAACCTTTTTCTATGTAACAGATAGAATTCAACGATAAATATGCATCGTGCCGTCACAATAATCTAGATAGAGTTATATTCCATTTTTAAACGTATCTACTGAAGATATTTCGTTCCTAGGCAGGTAATAAGTATTATTACGGGCGATAAAATATCCGTTTAATTCGCTTTGTATTCAAAGTTCCTCTGTCTGAGAGTATCATACTGCCATTGACGTAATATAATCCCCGCCTTGAATTTTTATGTCTCGTTATTTTAAGATATATTGAGAAACAATCGTTTATTACAAGTAAGACGATATTTATTACGCAAAAAAGATGTTTAAATTCTGCTTGGTACTCGTGTGGGAATTACTGGTTAGTTTTGCAACTTTTTAGAGTTCTGCAGCAATGGAACCTTTATAGCTGCGTTATGTTTGTCTGTCTGTTAGTCTGTACGCAGTATAACGGCACTTATTACTTAAAAAATATAAAGCATGGGCATAAATGTTTATCACATTCATAAAGCGCTACAATAAAATATTAAAAACCAATATTTTTCAGTTCAATCTCCCCTGTAAAGTAGTTTTGTTGTTTACTCCATACTATAGGGTGTCCTTAAATAAGTCTTTCAATTTCATTAATTCATACATAAATAGCACAAATTTAGACTTATTTATTATATTGTTAGTACCATGTACCTTTATTCTTTTTATCTTTTATCCGAAATCTTTTCAAGGTTGTCTAGAGGAGAGGTCGTCGTCATCCAGCAGGATGAAGACCAGTTCGTAAAATGTATTTTTTAGTTTATTTCGTTAATTGAATTCGTCGGTTATCACACAAAGATGCGTTGCATCAACAAACAACTTTATAGGGCCCGTATATCGAGATATTAGAGTTCATATGAAAATAATACTTCAGCCCTTTATTTAGTACCTACATTGCTGAATTACTAGGCCCCTGATCGTCGAAAGAACTTTTATTATTTAAAAAATATTAATGACTATATATTTAGAGACATGACAAAGAATGCAATGTCCCGCGTAAGACAATCGCCTTCGCCTTTTCATGATTATTCAACTTTTATAAATCGCAAATTTAAATTTGAAACTCAATCAGAGTAAAAAAAAACTATTATTTATTTTAAATTAACAAACCTCTTTCAAACTAATACAAGTATTTCAAGTTAAAAAGTTTTAAAATATTAATTTGCCCCAGAAAATCCTGTACTGCGCTACTTTCTACATGAAATAGAGTAACGGATTAAAGTGAAGTCAAGTAGAGTAAGATGACAGTCCCGTAGCCTGGTTGGTAGTGACCCTGCCTGCAAAGCGAGGGCTTCTGGGTTCGATTCCCAGCTGGGGCAGATATTTATGTGACAGATAAATATTTGTTCTGGGATCGTGGGTGCTAGTGACGTGTTATTTGTGTTGTTCATGCCACTCGCGACACAGGGAATCCTACTGCGAGGTATGAGTTTGTTAGCGATTATTTAAAAAAAAAGTTATCTCCACACTCTGAGCAATATTCACGTTAAGTTTTCAGATTACTATTTCTTTCTTAAAGTTAATCTTATTCTTACCTGACATTAGTGATGGTCATGTTGTCGACGCCCGACGCGTGTATGTCTTTGAACGTAGCTCGGTAGCCATCGGGCCCTCCGCCCAATGCGATTGATAGTTCGTCTATTACTATAGTGTCAGACTGAAAAAAAAAAAAAAATATTCTCTTAGCTGCTTTATAGCCGCTGGTCTACTGTCTTATTCGTACTTACTATCCTAGCAAAACATCAACTTCTTATAAACGATATGATATTTATTTTATTCATGATTAAAATTGATGTAATTGTAAAGTTTTTCCACATCTGTGCTGTAACGCGTTAATTAACATTTTTAAATTTACATTATGTACATATGGCCAATAGTTTAGCGTGATAATTAACGTGTTAATCGACCTCAAATTAACGGGAAGTAAATTTTGTATAAACTCCATAAATTGTTAGTTTGGCATCTAGAACAAATGGATATAATGTTTAGAATAACTGCTAATGTTCAAATGTGTCCTTCGCTGCCCTGTCCCTGAACATCATTATCAACTTACGTAGATTTAATAAAAAATATATTGATAATAATAACAGTTAAAATTATATTTATTAATTATCTATAGTCTCATTAAGTATATGTATGAATATAGGTTGAATGAACTCTAAAAACAATAACTCCATTTTTTCCTCACATTGATTTCATATTAATACATGTGTGATCGTAATTTTTTCGAAGTAACTTATTTTGATTTAACTTATTCATTTTAGACGTATATTTCTCACAAAAAAATCATAGTTGTCATTGCACATTAGTCTCACCCTTTCAATGCCCAGTTCGGGAGCTCCTCCTTTCAAGTAGTCTATAAGATTGTTGAAGCTGCGCAGTAGGCACGCGTCCACATTGGGGTCTTCCCGAGAACATCGCCCTCCGAATAGATCTGTGCAGGAAAAAATAATAAATTAGAATTTTTAAATAATTTTGGTGCCCTGTAAATACATTTCATATGTCATTTGTTATTTCTGGTACATTTTTTTTGCTTTATCTTTAGAAGCTATTCAGTAAATATTTTAAAACTTGCACACAACAAAGAAGAAATAGTTCTTATTCCGTCTACAACATTTGACACACTAATATTAACATTAACAATACTAACATTGCATGTCAAATAAAAGCGTGTATAAAAGGCATGGTGCCCTGATACTATTTTGAAAGTATTTGCTAGTAATATTAATAGAGTAATTATAAATACAATTCGCTATTATGAATAGTGATAATCTAGTGATTTAGAAGGTTGTAGCGTTGTTTTTCGAACATGGGGCCTAGAATTCAAATCCTGCACCCTTTAACTTTCAGGTTATGTACGTATTTTAAATTACTTGTTTCGCTGAAGGAAAATCTCGTGAGGAATCCTGCACACTTGAAAAATCCTCATAATATACTTAAAGGTTCGTGAAGTCTGCTAATCCACACTTTAAAAGGGTGGTTAACGAAGATCTGTACCCTTCACATTGTGAGACGAGACCCGAGCCCAGTAGTGGGATATTTATGGATTGTAACAATGAATTGTAAACACACGAACATATAACTCTTAAGAAAGTCTACGTCCTACTAGAGGAGTCTTCTATTAAGAATAAATCGTGTAACATCTTCATACGCGTAAAATTCTTTACAAAGCTCGTTTTAAAATCATAAGACCTCTCAGGTATATTCACGGTTCGTGCACCTAACAAAGAAGCTGGGTGTTGTTTAACTTTCATCGCTGTATCGTAATCAGTATGCACGCCGTGTTCGGCTAACGGTAGACCGGCGACATTGGCCAGCTAGTGAAAACAATGCGCTGGACGCCGTTCACAGACTTTCGGATGTTTGATTATGGTAAAAGATGTTACTCATATTCTACTGTCTATGTATACGTTTCTAGGATTTTAAATTTATTAACGACTTCAAAAATGTTAATTTCGGTTGTATTTCTTTGTGTCTGTTACCTCAGAACTGTGTCAGCAATTGTTATGGTTTTTTTTTTGTTTCAAAAGATATAATTTAGATTGATCCCATAAGTCACAGACTCAGCAATATTTTACAGTTTATGTACCGTTAATAATATATTTTTTAAAGTAACATGTTTTTTCATTTACTTATTTTAAAATTTTCACTGCCATTTTGAATCTTTGTCTTTCATTTTTTTATTATTTTAGTATGTGTATTGTAATTATTAGTCGTTTTTAGATAGAAAGGGGTAAGTTTAATATATATATTTATATACAGACATTAACAGGAAAAGAAGAGAAGAGGGCCGCTTAATCCTCCATATTGCCCTGCGCCATTTTTTGTAAACGTCAATTTTGACAGATTTTGTTTTTAGTATCACAGACGTGAATGAACTTGCTTTAAGCTAAATTTATAATTTATATTTGCAGAACTAAACTCAGGGTTATAAAAAAGCAATAGTAACATTATTTTTATAAGTTAAGTAGTATTGAAGTAATCATTATTATTACAATTGTTAAAATAAATCTACATAAATTCGCATTAAAATTGTTTCATCCAAAAATAAGAAAATAGTGTTAATTATTTTTTTGTCAAACAATTTAGCAACACTTCTGCATATTTAATACAATGCGGTACTTATACTAACCACAACGACGACAAATAAAATATACGTCAACTATCAAAGGGAAAGATGTCAATAAAGTAAAAAACAATGTTTAAAAATTTAAAAAAAGACATAAAGCAAAAAGAAAATATCCTATATGCCGAAAAAAAAATCGCATCGTATTGTTGTACGCGGATGTTTTTTTCGTGAACATACTCATAGTTAGGTTGAAAAAAAACATTGTTAACATTAAGGTGTTTGTTAGTAACGAAGTATTATCACATTGACATTCGTTCATGGGAAAACTGGCGATATACTATGAAAAGTACGTACTAATATTTTAACTTGAATTAGTAATTGTTAAGTAAAATTAAACTTAATGTCGAAAGTCAATATTGGATCTAACAAAAAAAAAAAATACGTATTAGTGCCTCAAAACCTTAACAACATGACATCCAAATAAAAGTATTAAGCATTATATTTTTTGTAGGTTACTCTGTGGTCGTTTTAGTTAACGACCTTTTTTTTCGATTAGACAGCTGCTGTTAACCCTAGCCGCCTTTGCAGTTTCACACGGATAGAAGCCAACGAGTATTATCTAACTCGAGGCAGTACTTTGCCACGTACAACTCGTTTAAGAGAAAAAAATATTCTCATCTACGTAACACTTGCAAAGCAAGTTTCTTAGTATTTTAACTGCTAGCTACTAGTAATGTATTAGTGACTTACATTTATAACGACTGTCACATCCGTGTTTTAAAGCGTTATTTAACGCGTTAAAAATGTCACCGCGCTGATGTGGTTAACAGTTTAGTGCGCTAATGAAGGCGTTAATTGTCACACAAATTAACGGGAACGGGAATTCTGTATAAAACCATGATGTTAAGATTAACACGTTAATTAAGGTGCATTCGGGTATTGAGCCGACTTTCACGTTAACGCAGTTGTAGCAGCAGTAACGTCAGGCCATTTCCGCAAAATCAATATTGCTTAATGTCAAGCTCCAAGACCCGGAGAATATTTGATAATTGCATGAGTATCTTGGTTTATGACTATTCGAAAGTTTCCGGTGTCTTGTATATAAGTGGTAAATATAATCGAATAATGATACAACATTCCAAATTGTCTGTAAAAACAAGAGCTATATGTGATTTGACGGTTTCCGATCAGCTTAATTTATTTAACAGATTCAAGTACCTGTGATAAATGCAGGCGAAACGTTGCTTATCGTCGTATTCACAAACAATACTGAGAGGAATACAAACAATCCATCCTGTCTTCCTATTTTATTGTGAGACCTGAACACGGCGGTAAGACAAAAGTGAAGTACCTTTTGGCGCTATGTGTGGATTCTTTTATTACGTGTACGGTTTACGAACTGACTTACTATCGCTATTTTTTTTCAAGACACGAGTTATTTCGGGCGAACGAAAAATGTATTTAAAAAAACAATTTATTTCATGAATTGGTATTACAAACGTGTTCACTCACTAGCAATTGGTACAAGACTCTTTATAATTTACTGCATAATAACTATTGTTTTATTGATGTGAAATGTTGCATCAGTGGGAAGCAGCTGCATTGTCATGGTTTTCGTTCATGCGTTTTCGTTCCTTATGCGTACTGCGAAGGAATGGAATAGCGTGCCCGCGTCGGTGTTTCCACCTGTGTATAATGTGGGAGTTTTCAAGAGGAGATTGAATAGGCTCTTTATAAGTTAGTGCACTCAACATCATAGACTTCATCGGCACCTACCATCAGGTGCGATAGTAGTCAAGCAATGACTTATCTTTTGTAAAAAAAAAGTTACGCCATGGCAACTCACGGTATCAGCCATTTTGTGGATGATCGCAGTAATGCATTTTTTATGTATTTTTGTCAATGTTCTAATTATTCATTGAGCGAAAGAACTCATTTCATCACTCTCTAGTTTAATAAACACTGATCTGGATTACTGGTGAAAGTTTAACCTTAATACAATATTATTGATTTGATTACAAACTTTAATACCCAGCAAAACCAGAGTATATACATCGAATGCCGAGTGCGATCCCTTGTGAGCCAGAAAGAAAGAAGTGAGTATCGCTGTGATATAAAACAAACAGGTTTTTAAAAAAACATCCGACGGATACACCTGCTGGGGTCGATGATCGCCGCTGGACCTTGCCCGCGAAACGGCGATCGCTAATACATTTACCGTTCGCGATGTTTCATCACCTCGTCTGCTATTGATCATACGTGATGATACCAATACTATGTTAGAAAGAAAGGAACCAATACGGCTAAGAAACTGAAGGAATCGGTCAAATATCCCAATAACAATATTGTAATGTTACGGGTGATTATAAAAAAAATATTACCTATTTCAGAACAATGCACTTTCATTTCGTAAATCTAGTGATTGAACTTCACAAATGAGTAAGTTACTTTAATCTTGACACCTTGCTGCAATATTTAGAGTACTTTATTATTTAATGATTACCTGTGCTATCATATTTTATTTAAATCCGGCTGGTAATTTCAGAGATTGGTGCACAAAAATAACAAACAGACAAAAACAGTCAAACTTTTCAGCTTAATTAATTTGTTAGTTAATATAGAAATTGTATTGTATTTTTTAATATTATCTTAGAATACGTGAACTGCATAAATTTTCAACTTAAGCTCATTTTGACACTGAATATTAATGAAAAGCACCATACATCACCTTGTGTGACGAATCAAACACAGGGCCATGTTTAGTACTTACCTAATACCTAGGTACCCCATCCACAGTGGGTTATTGCGTGTCCTAGTTGTGAACTCAAAGGTAGCTGATGAAACACAGTAATCTTAACGTCACGCATGGTTATTTGTCACAAAAGGGCGTATTATGTACTTTGAATAATGACGTGTAAGGACGTATACTGAAAGTACACTGTTGAACGTTGATTCATAACTCATAGGTACAAATAAGTAGGTAAAAATAAGTATAACTTTATGGGCGTGTCCAGCTTTTTATGTATTAGAGATTAGTGGGGCAAAACGGTATTTTTTTTAACTTGGGGCTAATTCGTATTTTTTTGTTTTTTTTTCGTCATGAGAGTGGGGTAAACGTAAACTAATTAGGAATGTTTAAAGACAAAAAGTATGTATTATACGTAGTAGAAGGCATACAAATACCAGGCAGCTGCCACTCTTCCTCCCATGGTACGTCCATGTATAATTTCATTGAATAAAGTCATTAGTATGTCGTTTTCCGAATTGCGAATCGTTAAAATTTAATAATACTAATCAGATATTAAGGTCAGATAAATATTATAATCACCGAAACAGGTTTATACAAAGATACAGTTTCAAGTCATACAGTTATAATAATGGACGTTTCCTCGAGTGCTGTTATTTAAAAACCATTTTGATTCAATAGTTCATAGCTTGATTTTTTTTTCCTTTATTTTTTTTCGTGTTATGTCTTTGTACAATCAGTTTACGTCCTAACTATGTTAAGTGCTAAAAATATTAAGTTAGGAAGAAGATATGTTTTATGATATTCATAGATAGTTGTTATCATTAGTCTAAAAATAAATTTAATCTGTACTAATTTTAGAAATATAATGATTGTCCTTCCTTCACGGCACAACGGAGCGTCATATTGGAATGATTTTTGGTTTCACGATAGTCGGGAGGGTGACGAGTAGTATGAACATCTCATTTTTGTGAAAAGATCCATCACGATGTATATTTCAGCCAAATTAAACGAAGTGTTTATCAACAAAGCAATGCCTGATAATAATTGATAAAAGAAATTGACAACCTTTTCTTTACTGTTCTTTTTATAACGCGGGCGGTTCAGCGGGCGACATCTAGTGTTGAATAAACCTTGCTTTTATGTTGACTCATTCTATTGTATGCAACTATTTTGTGTATTACTTAAAATCGATTATATGCGATAATCTACACAAGTTTGTTAATAGTAAAGTAACTACGTATATTTAAGTAAATTAAAAGTCATATAATAATTGCATTATGGCAGAAAAACCCAAAACGGTGTCTTACTAAGTAGAGAAAGCTGCGGTATTTCCCATGTTATGTTTTTAAATGTATTACTTACTTTTCTGAGATTGTAATTTCTCTCGGATCTGAATCATCATTATACTTTTTCCTTAAATTTTGTAAACAAGAAACTAACGATTGTTGAATAAATGATTCTTTATTTTTTTTTTAATTCTCGTAGCGTTGGATGTGTGTTTGGCCTGTTCACTATTAATGAATAATTACGAACTCTTTTACATTTTTACGTTCAATAAAATAATTATATTTACTACATGCATATGAATACTCATACGGTACATACACCAAGATAACATTTTTTACAATTTTTTGTTTGTCGGGATTAGGAATTTGACGGGACTTTTATTGGTAGCTGATGTAATAAGGAGTAACTTAGACCACTAAAACAAAATAAAGTAAAACACTTTTTGTTAAGTTCCACGTGTACGAAGTTGCGCGCACAGCTTGTCTACTCATAAAAT
>DWPA01006909.1:0-10683 GCA_018251375.1 Calpodes ethlius
GTGACAGACAAATATTTGTTCTCGAGTCATCGGTGTTAGCGACGTGTTATTTGTGTTATCCATGCCACCCGCGACACAGGGAATCCTACTGCGGGGTATGAGTGTGTTAGCGTTTATTAATTTATATTGGCCGAATAGGACGAAGTTACTTCGCAGAATGTCCAAGCGAGCCTAGATCTAAGTCAATATTGGATTTATATATTTACTTAAACACGAAGTGTTATTCGAGTTACCACCACGAGTTACCAAATTAAATATTACGTTATAACAAAATGTGAATCCCTCCTTCTAAAATACATAAAAAATATAAGACCTAGTTGGTAGAGATCCTGCCTGCGATGCGACAGGTCCCGGGTTCGATTCCCGGCCGAGGCAAACATTTATGCGACAGATAAATGTTTGTTCTCGGGGCATGGGTATTAGTGATGTCTAATTAGTGTTGTTCATGCCGCCCGCGACACAGGGAATCCTATTACGGGGGTATGAGTGTATAATCGTTTAAAGTGCGTCAACACAATAACACTCATAAAGTCGCCAATGAGATATATACTATACGTTATTATATATCTTTATTAAAGATAAAATCTATCGACATACGCAAATAGAATAGAGCTACGAATACGTTCTTAGTAAGTTACAATTGGACGTCGAGTCGCCACGTAATCCTCAATATTGGTTTATCGTATCAATTCCAAAGTACTTAATACGCTAAGTGGGTATTGTTGAGTAATCATTTATGGCCATTATATTGTGGTTCGCCATAAACTGAAGTTTCAGAGGTACTTTTCACACTTACTAAGGGTCTTTAGGTATCAACTAAGGGACATTACTTTAAAGCTCAAATCTCTTTTTAGGAATACTTTACAATGGAGACATCGTAAATATATAATAATACTTAAAACCTTTTATTGAATACTTTTTTTAGTACATATGTTGGGAGAGTTTTTATATGACTTTGCACATTTCAGGGGGCCGTCTAATGTCTTTAGTTGTGCTTTTAGTCGAAACGACAAAGTTATAAATTTATCGTTTCAATTTTATTTTACAAATTAAATAATCAATCATGATATGTATAGGTATGTAGGAGAACTGTGTTTGTTTGTCTGTCTTTCTTTCACTGTGCAACGGAGTGTCTTTATGGTATAAGTTGTTGTGTGGAGATAGAAGGCTGGGGAGTCACATCGCCTTGTATTTTGTAAGTCTTAATTACGCCCGTGAGAAGCCGGGGCGCGCCACCAGTTTCCCTTATATAGTGGAATTAGATTTTGCCCACGGTTTCACCCGCGTGTGGAAATGGAACAGCAATAAAAAGGTTGTCAATTCCTTTAATTTGGGTGAAATATAATAGTAATGAGATATTTTTTCGCGGTGAAAAGTATCTTACGGTACTCTTCATATCCTTAACTATCTCCACAATAAAAATCATATCATAAGGACGCTCCATTGTATCGTGAAAGAAGGACAAACGAACAAACACACTTTCGCGTTTATTTATAATTTTTTTATAGATTTAGTTGCATATATAAGCAGTTACAGTCATTTTCATTTATCGTCAGTACAATTGTAGAGACACGAATACCCTTATTTTTCCGAGGTTACATAGATTCGTATTATAGCGCAATTTTTCTTCTTTTTCCTCGTGAAAAGTCCTACTTTACTCCGTTATCATACCTATTTTATGCTCCAGATAAATTGATATCGAGTTACAAACGTTTCTCTTTTCGCAAAAGTGATTTGTTTCATTGTTGCTTTCATGAATGCGCATAAAAATGATAAGTAATAAATACATCACGTCACAGAAACTCGTAAAACTCTTCGCTTTCTATATTAAAATGTTTCTTTACGTTGCTGATGAGACGGGATCTTTACGTACTGAATATAGACTTTATAGACGTCTTTTTTTCTTTCATAGGTTATTTATAAATGTATGTTTTCCAATTGTATAACGTATCTTAGATTAGAATCACAATTACTTTTTAATCTTCGGTGTGAAGAAAGCGAGTTTATTGTTTATTTAAATAACTAGATGTTTCCCGCAGTTTCCGCACACATGTAAGAAAAGAATCAAAAGAATAAAAAAGTTGTCAATTGCGTTCTATCATTTGTTGTCGGAACGCTTTGGTGTTAAACGCTTCCTTTCATTTGGCAGAAATACATCTTAATGGATCATTCCACAGAAATGGGCAATTATCTCCATACCAAAAATCATATCATGAGGAGACTCCGTTGTATCGTGAAAGATGGACAAACAAACAAATAAACAAACTAATTAACTAACTATAAAACTTTGAAGGCTAAAACTAAAATGACCACTCTATACCTTGATTTTGCATGAACATTTTTGCTAAAATCGCTATTTGCTAGTAAAGTATAGTTTTCATTTTATTTCCTAATTAGACTGGAATGCCCGCTTTGATCAAATGAAGTACCGCTAAAGAAAAAGTAAAACTTTCGTGTTTCTAATTAGGCTTTGAAAATTTCCCATTCCGCTAGTCAGATTATCTACCGTTTATTTATATTTTTCTTCAATGAATGACGATGTTATATCGAAGTATAAAAAAAAAACAATTTTTTTCAGTCGGATTTTCAATTTGTTTTTGTGAAGAAAACTGTTTCAAAATATGAGTGCGTGTTCCTTTTTATTATTAATTAAATTATTATACTTCCAAGTCTTGAGCTACCCTGCGTTTTAAGGTTTTATTCCAATTTCAAAACTCAAATTTGGAACATTGAAATTAAATATGCTGACGTGCCAACATTAACACTAAGGTGAACATTTCTTAGTTGTATTCACCCAAAATACAAATATACAATACATACAACTTTATAAATTCACATAATCTTGAAAAAACATTAAAAATAAATAAGTTTTCAAACGAACCAAAATATAATAACGACTTTTTTGTCGTTTAGAGAGAAATGGAAAATCTCGAAAGTTCCCAAGCCTCGGCTCGAAGGGCCATCCACTTATTCTTATTGACACGGAAGCATCGGACGAAATAGTCCAACTTGGCTTATAACCAGTTTACTCCAGTTATATTCAAAGCCTTTCACTGCGATTTGTATACCTGAATCCATCTGGACCTTATTTTTCAATTTTGTAACCGTCAACGAACCAAATTAGCAAACAAATTTTTATCACGAAATTTTTATCACTTACAACTAATCTTTCAGTGCCTCACAAAGTATGTTTGTAACAAAAATATGTTATATTTTATATAAAACTTTGCTCAGCAACTCTCTGCTGTACATCTTTGTTTGTTTAGAGTTCAGCGTAATGTTTGTTGTGTTACTACTGCAGTTACGTACGAGTACGTGCCAGTACCAAAGTAGTATACATGTTTCATCATGTCTGAGATATAAATGGAAGCTGGTTGTTGGAAAGTTCTTTTTATTTAATATACATCTATTCGTACGCTTACTTAGTAAACGCACTCCAAACAATTGTCGATTGTTTTTATCAGGCATTTAATAAAGTTTTAGGAACCCAAGCAAAAGCACATGCACGCAAACGCACATTCATATAGGCATACACGTTTGCTTTGATTTTGATTAAAGGCCTCCACGCTAGTACACCCCATAGATAGCAAATAAAGCTGTTTTTTTGCTGCACTAATGCCATTATTTAGCTGCTTGTTATAGAATTTAACCCCTATTAATAAGGACCCAAATAGTTACCTACAATTGCTATGAACCAGAGTATAAACATAGTAATTATGCAGCAATTGTAATCCACCGCTATTACGTATCAGGATTAGGGGATATTATATTAGCTATACATCATTCCAAAATTAATCTGTGGACACAATTATGGGAGCAACTCGGTTAATGAATTTGCGTAATATCGTTACTGTAGGCTAACTGCATTTCTGGCCGAGCGCCTGTAATGTGCGATTACTGTTTAATTAACCGGAACCCTGTTTCAACCAGGTCCCTTTCTGGTATTTCTATTTTCATTATTTCTGGTTTGTAACTAGCCTTTGTAATGAACACAAAAGTAAAACAAGTTGTAGTGTAATGCCTTGAGCGTCAGTTTATCGGATACCAGATGTCCAGATTCAAAATTATATATTTTTTTATTTGGTTCATTGATAAACTTGTGAACTTAAAATATATTTATTTGTTCCTAAAGTTCTACGAAGTCTGTTGATCCAGAAAGGTCAACGTTGTGTTTAGTTTTTATTCTTTATATAATGAGTCACCAGAGACCAGTAGTTTCTGATAACATATTTCATGTCACTGTAAATGTTCGAATCGTATCTTAAGATACACTAGCGTTTTACGAATGAAGCCGGCTGGTGAACTTTTTTTTATTTTCACGACTAACTAATAAATATTAGGTCATTCACGGGTGAATTCTACATCTCCATTTGGTTAATCTTCGTTATGAAATCAAACTTGCATCAATATCGGTGAATTTTAATATCATTTAATATCATACGTTCACAAATAAATAAACGCTAACGTATGAGGTACTGAGGCTCCCTGTGCCGCGGTTAGTATGGACAAAACAAAGATCCCAAACACTCAGCATATTACCATTTATTGTATTATCTACCGTATTACATGGCTATCCAAGCCAGGAATGAAACCCGAGACTCTTCATTTTGCAAACAGGACCACTAATATGTGAATTACGGGGTCAAACACTACAAGTATATGATTATGTAAGAGTGAACTATATATACAGTGTACTTATTACATTTTGTACAATCTCGGAAATAATATTGGTTGAAATTTTAAGTTTACAAACGGAGTGCCAACACGATATTGCCCAACTGTTTCAAACAGAATTCCTAAGTTTCTGTAGTTAAGTGTATAATAATTTACGTCCGCTTTCAATAATCCCTATATCTACAATTTCTGGATAAGTTTCTGCGTAATATATTGACGGATAATACTGTAATATTAATGTTTTTTATAGGCAGGAGTTGGATAATGAATCGCGTAATGGAGCAGTTTGAGTGACTGAACTCAGTTACGCCTTTAACGGATTATGATTTAAGTAAAAATATTTCTTGACTCTAGAGAAATGGTGGTAGGTAGTGAGGTGGAACATTGCATTATCACAAATACCCTCATGATTATGCTGAGTGCTGGATACCCACAGCCTCCATCAGAACCTCGCGCCATAACCTTGGCTTTCGTTAATCAATAACAAGGAAGTTGTACCGTATACCTACTCAATTGTGTATGAAGCCTCTTACACCTCAACAGTATTAATTCAATCTATTATGCTTATAATACAGGTATTTATAAACTAATAGGTTGATTATGTTTGTAAGGAATGTAATTTATGCATGACAAAGGATAAATCTTATAGTAACAATACACTCGAACTTATCCAAAGGATACCCGGTATTTATGAAAATTTCGAAGTTTTAGATGAAAAAAACGAATTCATTCGCTTGTTCGTCGTTTATTTTTTAACATGTTTACACGATCCAGTAGCCAAATGCCAGTTCTACTGACTGCAGAGTTCGATTCCTAGCTCATAAACATTTATGCGAATGATAAAAATTTGCACTCGTATGAGCGTAAAATATAGTGTAATGTCCTACCTGAAATTTACACTATTACTGAATTAATTAATCATGATATTTATACTTCGATAACAAAAATAAGCACAAAATAATAATCACAGAAACTTGCTTTAAATTATATTCATCAGAGAATGTTGATTTACACTGTAATGTAGAATTCTTAACCAAGTTATGTTTAGTTTGTACGTATGAACTTCATCCTACGAACATTATCATTATAATAACGTTCACAGTGCCGTGCTATTTATGTTATATAAATACATTACTCTATGATATTAGAACATAAGAATAGAAGTCTTCACCGGAACTCAAAACTAACACACTACTGGGGGTAGATTCATAGATTGTGCTAATCGACTTTGTTGGACCTAATATTGACAGATATTATTCATTGACAGACATTGACATTGATAAGAAGGACCAATAACTGTATCCGTTAGGGAAGAAAGGTCCTTCAATGGCGTCCATGTCTTCGAAAAAAAGCGTAGGTCGCTCCGCAACCAGATGAACTGACAACCTGAAGTAGACAGTGGGCATTCGCTGAATTTAGAAGGCTCAGGACCGGTCTAATTGGCGCAAATTAGGGGAGGCCTATGTCCAGCAGTGCCCTTCAAAGGCTAATAGACCGATAGATAGACCTTGATAGACAATACATATTAAAAATATTACAATTGCAGACATTACACATTGACAGATATTAGACATTGATAGACTTTGGATATTGATAGACATTAGACACTAACAAAATCATCCTCAACTTGCCGGTACATACGTATACGGTATTTACGATGTTCATCTTCGTTAAACAATTAATAACTGACGATTTACACCACTTTTAACACAATAGACATGTGATTAGAGATAGACATTAGATCATTAAAACTATATTATTTTTTAAATAAATTAATAATATTATTACATTTGCTATTTTCATCGTAACTCCTAGTAACTCAATATTCAAAGAAATATTTTGAGTGATGAATAATGTATTAGAGCTTAAACCAAATACGTAATAATATATTACATATTACACAATAAATAAATAGGAAATATTAACTCATAAACCGTACACTCAAGCTGAGTTACGCCGTAACTGTAATACTTAACTCACTATTGTAATATATTAACTATTATATTGTGGCGCAACGTAGCTTCGTAGCCGTGAGCCACCTAAACCATATTATCAGTAGCTACACAGAAGCTAATCTCTCTTATACGTTGAATAGACCTATTGTATTACACGGACTTAAATGGATAGGTATTGTTGGGGATGGAGTTGCATTAACAGTACCCATCGCAACGTCAACTGGATGTTCACATCTGATCATTGAGCTGGTTGTTAATTCGTCCCAGATGATAACTCATTAACAATTGCCGTTTACTCATCGAACATCTGTCCTCATGGATATTAACACATCCATAACCAACTTCAAGCTGAACTAAAAATAATTGTATCACTAACAATCCTAACTCCCAAATAATAAATAACTAATATAATTATTAGCACCTTATACTAATAGAATTTAGTAATTCATTACAAACCCTATTTCAATCCTACTCGTTTTTTTAATGGATTGTTACTGTTGGCTATATCGATCTTAACGGCTTCACGCGGACGAAATAGTCCTACTGGAGGTTTGTCTTAGGTATAATATTTATTACATTATATTTATAATATTTATCGATATAATATTTTATTTACCGTTAATTAACGTATTAGGATGAAGATGTGATAGGAGCTTAAATTGATAATTGATGGTATAACAATAATTATTATAATTAAAAATTTTACTATTTATAAAGAGTATTATTTCGTTGACTGTGGATTGTTATAGGCACTATCGCTGGCTAAATTAGTCCAGAATCATTATTGTTGTAATAGTTGTAAGAGGAAGTTCTACCGGACTACATGTGAAATAAATTATCGATAAGGAAGTGTTTCGTCATTACTGCAGTCATGTCGTGGTATCCCCTTCAACACTACTGCCCCCCTAGTTTTAAAACTTTTCTATTCATAATTATGCTCCGTAAATATATGTAAAGTTATATGATTTCGTTCATAAAAATTATATAAATACATTTTATACAATACTTAGCCTGTTCGTGAGTAGAAAAGCGTTTTATCTAGACCCGCTGAACACAACCCCTCCACAGTTAGTTACAGACTTTATAATTCGTCGCTCCATAATTACGCTACTGTTTGTTAATGACTACATGTACTTGTACGCCAACGTAATTTGTGTGTATACAACACGTAATTGAATAATAACAAATTAAAAGTTTCAAAATGTATTATGGCTCTTATAAACATCACTGAACGATCGATATAACTGGGTATTACTTTTATACATCTGGGTAATTCGTCGGTGTTTTTTTTTATATAAATAATAGAGAAATCACCTGTTGGTAAATGATTATAGTTGCCATGGATGTCAAACCGAACCCGATGACTCCGACGTTCGAAACTCCGACACTCAATTAATTAATATTATTGAATACGTTAATCTGACGAACAGTATTTGTAGTATAATGTTCTACATAGTGTTCGCGCCGTAAATGGCATACTCTGTAAATGCAAATGCATTACAAATACAGATAAATAATTGTTCCCGCCAAAATTGGCATTCTTCTTAAACTCACTTCTTAGTATTTTTCCATAGTTTCGTAACGCGGCAAACCATTCCTTCCGTTTTCAAAATTTATATCCTCCTTCTCTTTCTCGCAAGCGTACTTTTATATCGCGGATTCAGTCGCACCAGGATATTCGCATTCACATAGATTTACAAAATGATAATCAATTTTTTTATGAAAAATCCATCCTCTATTTTACATATATAATGTATATATACCATTACATTAGTAAATATTCACCACATTGAAAAACACTTCCTAGGGTGGAATTTCAATATTTCGTAGACTGGTTGATCCTTTACTGAATCTCGAGTACAGTATAACGCCATTTATCGAACGTAACACTATTATGTCTCTCAAGCTCAAGCTCAACCAGACATAAACATACATTTTCAAAACTTCATTGAAATCTTTCAGTTAATTTCGGAGATTAGCATATTAGAAGAAGATCATCCACTATCTTTAATCTTGGTGGATGAATTTCGAAAAAACCTTTTTTAATGCTCACCTACGTCTTTTAAGAAGCCTTTGTGCAAAATTTCATACTTAGTCGCTCGGTCAGTGAGTCAGTCAATGTTTTCCTTAATATACCTTTATATATAAAAAATACGATTTAATTTAATAATAGTTAGGACCCGCACAGAAGGAAAGCTTAAAGTAGATATTAGTACAATAGGCTCAACTAGGCTACTGAACAAAGATGTCAATGCCGACCCCGACCGTTCTAAACTAAGCTCTCTGCGTGTGAAGGATTTATCTCTTTCATACAAATACACAACTATAACTGGACACGCTGTACAATTATAAATTTGATATAAGAATCATAAAATACTATTATTCGGTCTTGAGGAGCCAAGCAGATTATTTTTGTTATTGTTACGTAGTATTAATGATAATAAAGAGCTCTCATCGCGACCAAACTCTAACAATTATCATCGTTCCCACAATACTGTGATTACGTAATGTTTATTCAAAATACCTTTTGAATTAAAGCAAATTCTTACTTGGGCCCTTTCATTGTGTAATTAATTCTGTTAATTTCCCTCCAACTTTCCCAATTTGAATTATGCTGCATGGCTGTTTCGGCGAACTGCGAGAAATTTTACTCAATGTAATCTGTAGCTAATAACTGATTTAACAAATTATAGGGAAATCGAAAAAATTAGGTACAGGCCCCTGCTGTCCTATTATAAATATTTATAGGCCAGACCCAAAATCCGCGTTGAATGTATGGTTACTCTTAAGGATTAATATGAAACTTCTTGTTAGTGCTCACTAGTATATAATATTAGTGCGCATGTACCTAAACCCTTCACTCGCGCTCAAACTAATTAATGTTATTACAACAGATTTCAAATTAGTTGAGGCGTCTCCGGCCAATCGAACTACCAGCGAAGTATTCGCGTTTATAACTTACAGATACATTGTGATTTTATTTTACGTGATATTATCGTATCAAACGGAAAATTGTATATTTACTAAAATATTTATACGTGCATAAAGCTTCAGATAATCGTGTAGATATTTGAAAATCGAATTTAGATAATCACGTAAAAACATAATAGGTACCTACTTATAGTTAAATTTTTACACACAAAAAATAAAGTATCTGAAAATGTACGATTTGTACATTATAACTAGTTATTTTTATAATAAAGTATATATTACTAAATACATCTTACACATAGTAACACTTCTTTAGCCTAACCTATGGCTTACACAAGCAGGAAGGTGTTAAGATAAGGTTCGTAGCAGCGCTGAGATGTGAACAGAGCTCGGCGTAAATTATGCGATCTCAGCCGACTCGCCCGTGCAGATGAGGAGCTTATCGGATTCACTGAGGTCCGACGTGAGTGTGTTTTCTGTTTATTACATAAGTTAAAGTATGGTACGAGTACGAACTAGAAAATGAAACAGACACGTTAGTAACAAATATCAAGGTTTCTTTTTGGCAAAAGAAATCTGAACGTTGAGTGCGCACCGCCATTGGCAATAATAACACGAGCTGCTTGTGCGACTCGTTGGCCATTAAGATATAGAATCTGCCATTAAACTAGCTCTACACCGCTGCAACTTGAACACTTGAAAACTTACCATGGTCGGGTCTTAAACTGATATAATTAGAATTCAGCGACCCCTAGCGAAAGGACCGTGTTCCGTCATATTGAACTCGAACATTTTTAAGTTGATAACCGACAAACGAATAAACATTCCTACTAATGGTAAGTGGTGAATAAAGTTGTACAAATGAGTTAAAGATACATAAAAGTTAATTCAAAATGAATTCTGGAACTAGACAAACAATAACATACAAACACTAGTGGCTACGCACGGCTGGAATAAAGTTGAAAATGTATGATCTAGACTACACTTGACAGCGCCGCCTGGTGGCGAGTTATGTGAATAGGCATAACGTGTAAACCTTCTCCGTGGAAAAATACATATCCATACCAATCTTCATAATGATCGGTCAATAGTTTCTGAGTTTATCGATTTCATATATATTCAA
>DWPA01006910.1:0-10683 GCA_018251375.1 Calpodes ethlius
CTTTATTTCCTGGTCTAAAAATCTCGAAACATAACCATCTTTAGTGTTCACTTCCCACATATTTAAAGGATTTGATCCTCCGCTAAAGAATATTGTAAGTAGTCCTCGTTGATATGCGTTCCTATACATTATTAAAAAATATAAAATTATATTCAAAGTCTTTTATGTCTTGTTTTTATGCCGTGAGTAAAATTGTCAATATTTGTCATTTTTCTTTATCTTCAAATATTAAAAGGCTTTCAAACAGAACATTATAAGGATGTAACAAAAAGATGAAAAGCCGACAACAATTTTCGCGATTTAAAGAGGTAAGTATAATCACATTTGTGAAGTATAAAATTTTAAATAAATAAAAATAAAATCGCGTAATTAAATCTAATGTTAATACATGTTAGTAAATGGCAAATATATATTCGACCATCTATCTATCTTGAAATAAGTAAAACAATTTACCTACACCGAGGCTATCTTAATATTTAACTTATCTATTTAAGTCCCTTGAAGTGTTAAGACTTATTGATTATATAAGTTTATTATTCGCCGTGCCAGTTAATAAACTTATTTGAAACATGTTTGAATTTATCTTAACGGACCGAATCCAAACATACCTCAGCTAACTTCATAGCGCCAGAATAGATGAGACTGTCAGACATAACAGAAAAACTTCCAGCGAATACGTAGAAACAAAACTTTTAAAAGAAAAGCTGGCTTTCGTTGTGATTTATCTTGCCATTTGTCATCCTCGACACTAGAAAAATATGTCACGCAAGCCCACAAGCAACGCTCACACAGGGTAACGAAAATAACATTTTTGTCGTCTCTAAATCACGACTTTTCCTCTATGACCCGTGCCCCAGAGACAGCCACCAAAAAACTGTAACGAGTGTAGAAGAAAATGAAATAGTGCCTTTTGACTGTGACGATAAGGGCTCCCTGTTCGGTTTGCGACCAACTGATGCGGTACGTTACGACTTTCAGTGCAATATTCGTGTTTTTGCGCACCAAGCCCGTTCCACGCCATTCTGTTTTTTATTATTATCTTGGGGTAGCTCCCCGTTTATGTAGTTAAGATATCGGCACAATTCTTCAAAATTAATGACGTAGAAAACATGCCCGATGAAAATATTCCCGATAATGCACTAATGGCTTTCGGAAGCTAAAGATTACGACTTCATCGCATTGCGTCTAAAAGTTTATTCGGTGTGTTAACATTGTTCTAACTAACATTACATATACTAAAGACATTCTCTGCAGTTGAAATTCGACTGTATTTCAATTTGTTAAAAACTAATTTAACATTGTCATTTTTAATAGTCTCTTATTTTAAATGAATCTATAATACGATATATTTAAAAACGTTTCTGCATTTCTTTTCCGTGTAAACTTTATCTATACCAAATTTCAGACGCCTACGTGGTTACATTATTCTTAAAAATTTGTACAAAATTTTTCCTTAAACGTATTTACATACAAATACTTTATAGCAATCTATTCCAATACTAATGCACATATTAGTTTATAAGAGAACAAACTATGGCCCCAGACACAAGACGTTGGTAAATATAAACCGGATAAATACTCACCACATTGAATAGTTTACCATGGGCAGCAGGAAAACAACAAAAGAAGCGAAACTATTGATCCTTGAAAAGCTTTTGTTTGAAATTCCAACCGACCGCCTGTTAGAGCAGAAATTAACTCATTAAGCCTGTTGAACTGGAGGGAAGTTTTAAACGAACTATGTAAAGTCAGAAGCTGTGAAAAAATTGTTAGAAAAAGCGACGTTTCAGATCTGCTTGGTATATTTACAGAGCTCATTGCTCGGCGCAACGAAGCGTGGTCTGCATAATGTATCGAACGGTACGCGATTCCGGCAAAGCTTTGTCTGCGTTATTTACAACCAGCCCGTGTTTTCACGCGGAAATTGGATTTGTAAAATAAGACACTGTATAAATAATCTTTATCTAAAACATATCTCAGCGGAGTCGTTGGTTGTAGAACGTTGCCGCAGCCGCAGCGTCTAGCCTTCCTTGCCTCGTTTGTCAGATTACTCCAGAAATATTTTGACACTAACGCTGCAATAATAAACACTTTTTATTAGTAGCATCGTTCCTTTTGAACTGAGAATTATTATTATTCTGCGCCCGGAATTTTAGAGAAATTCTTTCACGAAAAATTTGTTGCTGACGGTAGCGCTTAAGTCGCGCTTTGCGTCCAGTCGGAAATAATCGCCGTCGCTTCAAAGCTGGGCGCGGGGACAATGTATCGAAATTAATATCCGGAGCCGGGAGCCAGCAAACAATTTGTCCAGCAGGAATGTGGATAATTAAACGGGCCACGAGGCCGTCGTACGCGGAGCTGAAAACATTTGTTGGACCAAGAAGTAGTTAACATAAAAATAGTGACAGAGATTAATCGCGAGCTAATGTGTAACCCACCAGCAATTTTAGGGTGCTTTGTTCTCTTTCCCTTCTATTTAGTTAAACAAGGACATGTAGAGGAAACGAGCGCTGTGAGCCCCGAATTCCGGTTCATTTACGCTCTCGTATTCATGGCGCATGGCCTATAGAAATAAAGACATATATCTTTTGCTCCGTGCCCTTTTTAATCCGCCAATCGACTACGAGTCTCGTAAATCTAAAATGTCGATTAGGAGGACACTGTTTGTTCTTGTCGACATGAAATAAATTGCAATGAACGTCGTCTCAGTACGAAACAGAATTGATCCCATTACTGTATTATGATGGAAAATGCTGCTAAACTCGACCAATTTGTTCTCGGGACATGAATAAAGTTAACAAGAGAACTTTAGGTAACGTGTATTAATGCAATCGGACTGCAGTATATGTATGGTAGCTAATACCAATAGGACTATAGGTGAAATTTTACTCGCATTTCTTTAAAAGGTTTCTTTCAAGTTTCAAGCAGCTCTCAGTATTGGTAAATTGTAGTTGATAAGTCATTCTACAGGTTTATAGGCGGAATAAGTACTCTTGATACTAATAATCTGATTGACGTGGGACAGCGTGGGAGGGAACACTTCAGTGGTCATCTGAAAACACCCTTGGTGTGCAGTAGTTAATGAATTGCTAATATAATGTTGTATTGGACAACCATGACTGTAACTTGCTAAGAATTAAAATTGAAAAAGACAACAGAAAAAATATATGATAAAGATAAAATATCGATTCAATTCAATTCAATTCAAAGTTATTTGTATACGCATATGTACATATTAAGATGACTTTACAATTTAATTTATATTCAATAAAATGTATAATGTATCATCTTAATATGTACATATGCTTACACAAATAAATATGAATTGAATTGTAAAGAAAATATCTGACAAGAAAAAAATATCTAGTAAAAACAATAGCAAAATTTTATAACATATTTTTGTGTTTAGTTCTAGCAATAAAAGTAATATGAATTGAATTGCCTAATTTCCATTTTGTTATGTAGTATTGAAATCAACTTCATTTGTTAATTTTATAGGCTTAATATCATTTTACATACGATTTTATATAATGTAAAACTAACTACATAACATAAAACTACTATAGATATATCATGTCTTTACCACAGTTATTTACGTAGATTTATGATTACTACGAAATGAACGTACCATTTTTCTTAGAATTACTGTAATCATTTCTATATAAATCTCCCCTCCAAGCACCAAAGCCAAGTTGCCAAAAAATATAATTTCAGATTCATTGTAACATAAATTTCGTCTATGCAATAAGATTTTTACAGATTAAAGGCTGGATATACGAATTCATGCCAAGATTTCACAAATAGGACTGTAGTGTGCCAATTGTTGAAGTAAAATTATGTAAGTTTCCCTTTTTTTCTACTACATGTGTGTGATAAACTAAGTTAATATTACTAAGTATCGAATAATATATTACTTTCCTGAGATACGAATAAGTTTGAACAACTTTTTAAAAAGGTATCTATTAGTACATATATACTAATATTATAAATGCAAAAGTATGTTTGTTTGTTTCCTTGTCCTTCTTTCACATAGCAACAGAGCATTTTTATGACATAATTTTCGTTACGGAGATAGTTAAAAAGATGACGAGTACCGTAGAATACTTTCTATCGCAAAAAACATCTCATTTCTGTAGGAAAATCCATTAGGATAAGATGTATATGCCAACCAAATTAAAGGAAGTGAACAATAAAGCGTTACCTGGAAATCAATGATAGAAAGGAATTGACAACCTTTTTATTGCTGTTCTTTTCTCAAACGCGTGCGAAGCCGCGGGCAACTTCCAGTTAACTATAAATTTATTTTGCGTTTCAACTTAGATGAAGAGAAAAAGGATTATTATGCCGTATTGGGGCAGCTTTAAGTTTTACTCCACTCCCATGCTGACTTAGTAGGGTATCGTAAACCACGATCGAATACGACACGCTTGAGGCATAGATAACACATACTTTATTATCATTCCTACTATTATCTTTCAAGATAAAAAAAAAACAATCTTGAGCAGTACTATGTTTGGAGGAAACATAGGACAATGTGTTACAATTTTCTTTATTAGACCACAGTTTATAAGACGTGCTAGAAAGTTTCGAACGCCAAAAAAGTATTGACATTTGGTTTGGAATCTATTACTTCCAAAAACGCACTGGAGCAGCGTAGTAGAGTATACTTCAGGCCACGTTAGTTATCAAGGAAAACCCGTACCTTATAGCGGCCTAATGGATTGAACGATGGAATAAAACCTTGAACCTAACAACTTATGGAAAATGCAATCTATTTTAAAAACCATCAGACATATGACAGTTAATAAATTGATAAACGCTTTATATTTTCGACCAAACATTTTACTCCCAAAGTACGTCATTAAAGGATATTCGTTAGGAAAGCGTCGCTGTGTAAAAAGTTAATGATATGTGAAAAACGGCAGGAAATCCTTCGTGTAATTGTTAGTGAATTTAATGACTCGTACAAGGGATTCCGCGATATGTGGAGAGAGACAAATTTTAACATGCCTCCTCTAAAATTTCTACTCGGGAATAAATTCTCGTCACAAAACTCCTATTCCCGCTTTTGTGTGTACGCGGTTGGACTGGAATTCACCGCCACCCGACATACATCAATTTCATCGCTTCAAAGATAAGTAAAAGAGCGTTTTTTACTAAATTTCGTTCGAATTTTTGTTAAATCCTTTTTAAGTAAATATCCAACAAAAGAGGTGAGGTGAGGATTCATCTGCTGCTAAGTGGAAAGGTATCACGGAAGCATCGAGAGCTGAGAAAGATTTTATAAGACGAAAAAAATGGCTGAAGAAGCCAATCCAAACAAGATTCGTTTGGCGGCTGATTCTAGAAAGAACGAGATAGGTTTAAAGTAAAATCGTGTTTGTTACAAAATTTTTAAATCAAATACGGCTACATCGATATTTACATTTAAAAAATATCACTATTTGTAGCGCTATATCAACGCCTTATAAAAACGAACTCATACATTTGTGTTTAAAGTTTGACGCTGACACATTCAGCGATAAGCGAATTCGCTTTAAGCGTTGCAGCTCCTGAATCTTGAATGAATTAATCGCTTAAGCGTTAAAGCTATTGAAATTCATACAATCTGGGAATCTCGTCCTTCTTTGAAGTCGGTCAATAAATAATTAAGTAAATTAAATATTTACGGACGCGTTATTGGTATAAACACTAAATATTGAATCCTACCTGATCCAGAAGGAAGCATGGCAGAAGCTATTAAATTAATCTTTGGTACTTCAACCACAGTATCCTTAAACTATTTTCTCTAAACGAATAGAGAACCATAGTATTAAAAAATTCTATTACCATCCCCACGAGTGTCGTCGGAATTTAATTAGATTGCAAAAGGATCCTTGTGTCATTGCCTTACGCGTTATTCCGGTTCACCACTAAGAAGGTTGGCTTGAAATCGAGGACGATGGAACCAGATACTCCCCACAACCTTTCTACCATTCATCACATATATTAAACTCCATTCATGCCACGTACTTTTAAAAGATGCGTTAACTCCCGCGGTGTGATGCAATTTTCGACAATAAAACGCTTAAGGTCCATTAGGGGTAATAAGAAGGGTAGTACACCCTTCACACTTAAGGTTTATGAAACTGTGGTGCACGAAATGACTAATGCATGCTCAGCACGTGTGAGTAATGTTTTATTCCTTACCAACTCGCACTGATATAAATTTAATTTAATCTATTTTTTAGACCACACTAATTATGAGGCAAATTGCATAATACCTTAATTTCCTAATATTTTCTTCTTTTCTCTTCTTTATTGACCGGCGAGGCATTGATGATGTCTCTAGTATTGCTGATGTTCATGGGTGGTGATGACTATTTACCATCAGGTGGTCGGTAGCTCGTTTGGCTATTGATATAAATAATGACCATTAGGGTATAATCATTACTCCTGAAAAGATACCGAACTAAGAGCTCGGATTAAGCTTCAAGTCCACGTTAACTCAGTCAGTATTGACATTATCATGACTCTTTTATTATCATTAAGGGGAGTTCTCAAGAATGTAGATAATTCATGATGTTTTTCTTCATTGAAGTATGTTTTCATACTTACCATGCTTATTTATGAGTTTTAATTGTATTTTTATTTAATTATGTTCTGGATTTAAATATATCGATAAAGGTAACAATGAGGCTTAGTGTTAAAACGATTTACTTAGAAGGTTTAAGTGAAATATAAAAAACTAGATTTTGCCCGCTGCTTTGCACGCGTGTGAGAAAAGAACAACAATAAAAAGGTTGTCAATTCCTTTCTATCACTTATTGCTAGGCAACGCTTTGTTGTTGCACACTATAATTATTTCACATTTTAATTTCTTTGAAATATACATTGTAATAGATCTTTCCAGAGAAATGAGATGATCTTTCGCGGTAAAAAATAGCCGAAATCGTCCTTCAACTATTAACCAAAAATCAAACCATAGGGACGTTCCGTTACACCGTGAAAGAAAGACAAACGAACAAACACACTTTCGCATTTTTAATATTAGTATAAATTATTCGGTAATAGGAGTATATTATCGAGTATTAGATATTTTATAAAGCTCTTTTTGATAATCACCAACAAAGGTTTCCAAAACGCCGTTCATGTATTTAAGTCTGAAATTTGAAGCCATCAGATTACTTAAAGGGCGGCTCACACTTATCCCGGCTTATCCCGGGTAATGACCAGTTCGTACACTTTACTTACCGTGAATGAATCCCTTAAATAAGACCGCCTTTAAAACGATGTTTAGTAGTCGAAGTAGGGTTCTAACTGCATCTTTTGCTTCTAGCACGTTACTAAGAATATACTCCTATACTGTTCTTGCAAAATAGATGAATTAAGCGACTATCTCTTTTCTATAAAAATATCAATTACGATTTATATTTCAGAAAAAAGAAAGAAAATGTTTTATTTGTAGATAACAAAGCGTTGTCATGCAACCAGTTATCTAATATATAAAAATGAATGTTTGTCTGTATGTCCTTTATAGAATCGTAAACTATGGATTTGATCATGTGATGATCTTTAGCAAAGTTATTGTGCATGAGCCCACGAAGGTTTCTGAGTTGGTACAACCAATTTTCGACACGTGGCGCCACTGTCGTTCTAATTAATTTAATGTTAGCGTAGCAACGCGCACAGGGTTCAGCTAGTAGAAAATAATTGACAATATTTTTATTGCTGTTCCTTTCTCACACGCGTGCAAAGCCGCGGGCAATGTCTAGTTCGTCTATAAATATGAGATTACGTACATCAAGAAATTAATAATCCCTCGCACTCCCGCACTAGGATTTCCTGAGTTGGAGACAAGGATAGAAAATGAGGTACAAATACCAACAACCCGGAAACATACGATGATATGTCACATAAATGTCTACCCCAGCTGTGTACCGAACTGGTCTACAGGACCCTACTTATAACTTTTATTTATTACAAACAATATACTCCTAGAGCTAATACTAGCAATCAGTTGCGTAAAACTGTTTAGTTAAATGTCATTAGAAAATGGAGGCATTACTGCTAAATAGTCTTTAATGAAGTTTCATAAAACAACTTAAGGCTTGTATTGAGCAAATCGAAGAAACAACTTGAAGGCTGTTTTGATACTTCGTTTCGTTGTGTTTAATGTTTCATTAAAAGAATGTATTTTATCTGTTTAACAATATTATGTAGTGTCTAAAGTGGTGTTAAATATTTTAAATTCCTGTTTGCAACTGGATATAAAGCTTGTTTATTATAATATATTATAAACTATTATATATTATCGGATATCTGCCTTTAACCAAAAGATTGTATTAAATTTTTTCACCAAATATTATTTAATAGTAAAATACTTTTTATTTCGAAGTTTGGACAACAATGGAGTACGCCACGGAAGTTTCAATAAATTATAAATTGTCGTACTTCTTAATTTAGTCGTATAATAACCGTTGCAGTATGGATTTAGCTACATAAAAATATATTAGGTATTAAGGCTTCCTCTGTCAACCTTGTACCCAGTTCAGCTCTCGCCGTAAAGTCGGGTATCGGAGAAATTCCGTTCCGCCCTATCAGCATTAATGGCTTGCAAATAGCTCTACCAATCGTCTTACACTCTTATATCATTCTCAAATCGTCCACTGCATTATTCAGTATTTTGCTTTTTAATATTCAGACGACATATTTGCGTCTCCTTTCAATTTTTTCCCGCGCCTCTTGCGTACCGGTGTGCGCGGAATTTTGAAAGCTACTTATTGATGTTCGCTTCTTAATCCTAACACATCACGTATAGCGGGTGTTCAATTTATTCTTTATCGATACCTGGAGGGACCGTTCCTCTTGTTCTTGTCATCTTTATAACCCACGGAATAGACCAGAGATTTATTGCTCCTGATTTTCAAACGTCGATGAAGTCTCTATCTCGCAGTAATTTATATCGACGTGATCCAGGCGGGTGGATTAAAAAGAAAATAAAATAGGTCAGGTCTATATCGCACTCGCGTCTGATAGAGCTTCCTACTGTAAATAGACTTTCAGAATATTATTGCGTTTCTGTGAAAATTTCTTATTACCTACTAAAGATATTTCTCTATAACACGAACGCAGGTGTATGTGGTTTAATGTCGTACATTTTGTGAAACATATCATATTTTATGTAATTTTTTGTTATTATCTTTTAAATTTAATAATAAAAAGGATATTAATTCCTTTCTACCATCGGTTACCAGGCAACACTTTGCTGTAATAGACTTTGTTTAATGTGCCTGAAATATGTATCGTAATGGATCTACCTTCAGAAAATATATTTTTACACGATGAAAAGTAATCTATGGCACTCTTCATCCTTCCAACCATTTCCAAACCAACAGCGACGCTCGATTGCGCCGTGAGAAAAAGACAAACAAATACTTTGACATTTATAATATTAGTATGGATATCAGTTATAACTTCTATTTAAACGCGGCGACTATAATCTTACTACTAAGATTACAACCCAGAATGGGAATGTTATAAAATGTCTTTAATTCCCCGCAAAGTAATGTTATTTCCCTAACTTTGTACACGTAGGTATGTTGTAACACATTACATATTCGTTTCTTTGCGCATCAAATATAGCATACTGTATCCAGAAGATTTGTGGGAAATAAAAAACATAATAAAAGATAAAGAGAAGTTACGCATACAAAGATATAAAAAGTGCGGGTTTCTCACTGAACCTACAGAACCCAGCCGGATGCGGAATATATCGATCTATAGGACGAACGTACCGGAATAGCTTAATCCAGGTTTGTTTAATTAACGACATTCCCGCCATGCTCGAACAAATTGTTTTGTCGGATGGCGATAGGTAATATTTCATCAATATTACCGTATTAAGGTATTTTTCGCCACTACAGCGACATTTATTTGTGGGGTAATTCGAGACGCATTTATTAATAATAGTTACATCATCGCGGATATGAGAAATTTTCTAAGTTCGTAACAGCCGTATACACTACAACTAGTAACTGTGTTGTATATTATTACTTATTTACGAATCCTTCAATATACGTATAGTTGTAAGAAAATAACTAAGTATCTCATCGTAATTACATGAAATTATAAAGCGTGAAGAGTCCAATAAATAAAATGAGTTGTGTTGATAACTTATTCTCACTTTCTCTCTCTATCTATCTCTTTCGCACACACACAAACACGTTACACAAATAGTTTTTTAAAAATAAAAGTTTAATATAACCCTATTGTGCTGTACGCCAGTTTTAAAGTTCACCTCACTTCAATCTGACAACTAAATCAAAATCGTTATAAAGAGAACATATCCCTAGGGCATCGAAGCTACCTGAAAATGATATATGAAATAGCGGCTTCCAGTAAATAGTTTTCTATATCTCGCTATAAATCAAGTGACGGTCCGTCCATTCCGGCAGATTGGCTGCAGTACCCTTGCACTTATTGCCGATTCCTCCAATCTCAGCCCCACGGAACCCCTCGGACCCCGTCGACCCCCTAAACCCCCCTCGTTAACCCGGCCACTTCATTTGTTTGGATTTGCCAACTAGTAGGTGCATTGAACGGATAGTTTCAATACGTTGCGATGTACTCCAAAATTAAATATAAAAAGAGGGGAGGTTTCAAAACTGGTCGACAACTTTCGATCAAACAAGCTTTTAGGTT
>DWPA01006911.1:0-10683 GCA_018251375.1 Calpodes ethlius
TATGTGTAATATGGGTTAATTTGACCGTAAGAATAGTTTTTTAAAGGTGAATGTCTAAACTGATATCTCACAAAAAAGGATTTGTTTATGTTAATTGATTTTTTTATTAATAGATATTGGTAGCAATTTGCTTGGATTTATATTTCTAGTTCTAACTAAATTAAATAATTTACGTTTTGTTTTGAATAGCAAAAATATTGGCTTTAAGCACATACTCATATTGGAAAGTGTTGGTAGTATCATAGGTACCAATTTTGATACATCTTTACTAAAAAATAGGACTTGTGTGGCGTAATGGTTATCAAAGGGATCGCCATTCAAAAAGTTTTTGAATCGAATCCTAGCGACGCAGAAGTTTGAACGATGAGTTTGTAATTGTGTTCTAAATCTGTGTGTGTATATATTCTTGTTTTTACGTATTGTCTGTGGTACAATATGAGGAATACAGCATTGTATAGCATTACTAGTAAAAAAAGGTGTTAACTTGCAAAATGCATAATGTCAAATTACTCTGTGGGAATTAAGAAAACATTATAGAACATTATCCGTCTAAAAAAAGGTGATGGTAAAACACATAATGTCAAATTACTCTGTGGGAACACAGTGTAGAATATTACCTGTCCTGTGTTTATCCGATTCCGGCCGACGGGAACTGACAGAGTGACGTTCTAAGTGATAGCATTGTCTAAGCAACGTACGAACATCTGATCCGAACTTTGCTTACGATCGACGCTTCAATTTCACGCTGAATTTACTTTCACTAACACATTGCCGTCTCATACTGCGTTCTAGTAAGCCGTCTATCTTATTCTTGATCTATTTAACTTTGCCGTTGTTAGATTTTAATGTTTATTACTTTGTCGATGTAATGAGGTATTTAATAAAATTATTATTCGTGTAAGTACCATCATACATTTTAATCGTGGATAGTTACAAAGCTGACTATTAATAACTTAATAACTAAGGTATACTTTACTTGAGCAAATTAGAAAAATTTACACATACACACACAAGCTCTTTCTATTTATCTCTATCTCTCTCCCCTGATTTTCTTTCTCTCTCTCACACACACTCTGTCACAAATACCCTCACACACACCCACACCACAAACACGTAATCGTAAGTTAGAAATTAAACTCGTAGTTGATTTTTTATATAACTATCAAGTTTATTAAGTAACATTAACTTACAGGATATATTTAAACCATTACGACACAGCTTTTAACTATTGCTATTTTTAAGTACAAAGTTATTTGTGAAATTATTTAACCAATCAATCTTTTAAATCTTTTTTTATAGAGTGACCAATGTAGCATAGCGATATGTCGGTCTGGCAGAACGTACCAGGTGAACCAAAGTAATTATTTTTTATTCCCGTCACGTCCTAATTACGTTCCTTCCGCACTGAGCGCGGCATATGAAGTATCTCTTTAGTTCTCCGACCGTTCGAAACATTGTTTTTCTTCAACGACCCTTTCGTCCCTCGGTCGCATATATTGGGCTCTGAATTGATTTGTGCTCAACAAATTTTCTTTTCTCATTGATACAGTTTCAATGTTGTTTAGGTTCCTTCAGCAATAAGTATATTTTTGTAGGTTAATACAATTCAGTACACGCTTTCTGGATATTAATTATGATTAATTAATTACGTGATATATTGAATCCCCACACTAAGATGTAGTTTGCCAATTATTGTTAATTAATGAATACTGGGAAACGGTAAAACCCGTTGCTGAAATTATAAAATGTCAGTATTTATTCTTATCTACATCATGTACACGCGGAAATGGAGCTGAAAGAGGCTGCAACACTAAGTATTATAGCAGATGTTACCCGCGGCTCCGTCCGCGTGTGTGAAAAGAACAGCAATAAAATATTGTCAATTTATTTCTATAAATGGTTGCTAGGCAACGCTTTGTTGTTAAATACTTCCTTTAATTTGGTTGAATATACATCGTAATAAAACATTCTACTAAAATGAGATGTTCTTTTGCGGTAAAAAGAAGCTTCTAGTACCCGTCGTTCTCTCAACTATCTTCAGGCCAAAAATCATACCATAGCGAAGATCCGTTGCGCCGTGGAAGAAGGACAAACAAATACACTTTCACATTTATAATATTAGTATAGATACAACTAGCAATACCCGTGTGAATAATTCGTACTAAATATGTATAAAACAAAAGCAATAATACATTTTTTAGTTTTGGACATCAGAAAGCCTATTAATATATATCATAATAATAATAATAATTTGTACTATTAACTTTATATTAATTACTTTGTTTGCTTAATACGTTTTTACGTTGGTAATTTGTAATAGCCCCACAATGTAACTTCAATATTAAACATATGACTTCATCATCTTCATTACCATAACTGTCCCACTGCTAGGCTCGGGTCTCCGCTCACAATGTGAGGGGTAAACGCCATACTGATCAAATTCACTTGAATTTACGGCCAAGTTTATTACCTATAAACATGTAGTTTGTAAAAAAATAAAACGCGCTTTTGTTATAGCACTTCAATTCTATTATTACATCCTGAATATTATCTAAGACCAGAGTCTCAGGACAAATGAAACGCCCCCAAACTCGATTGGATTGCGTCCTTTTAATCGGTCACTGGGAAGTGGGTCAAATTTAAATTACAGGTTCTATTACCGAACAGGTCAAACTAAATTAATTTTGTAACAATACAACTATGGTATTTCTCCGTTATTCATACTCTTATTATAAACGAGAAAGTGTTTTTTTTGTTTGTTTGTTTGTTCTTCTTTCATGATACAAAACAGTGTAGTGATACTTTGATTTTTATTTTGGAGATAGTTGGGAAGACGACGAGTACTATAGGTTTATTAATAAGAACGCGTTGGCTAGCAACCAATGATAAAAAGGATTGACAACTTTTTTATTGCTGTTCGTTTATCACACGCATACGAAACTGCGGGCATCATCTAGTAGCTCTATAAAGGAGCATCAAATCTTCCCAATAAGATGGACTGGTGAACGGAACATATTAACGGGTTTCCGTTGGATTAGGAAAGCTTAAGGTAGGTCAGAGAATTGCCAATTAGGATGCGACACACTTCCTGCAGTGAATCTCCTCATGCTGATAATTTTAGATCATATCACGTGCAGTTAGTGTTGAAAACGAGTATTATAAAAGGGGAAACTAATCATAATACAGTAATTATTAAATCTCACTATATCTTTATCTTTTACCCTTTTCAATCATCCTTATCTACATTTTAATATCTATACATTATAAGGAATGCAATGTTAATATGTTTGATGAAATATGTAATATTTTTTAAAATATTTCTCCTACATATTGAAGCCTGATGTTAATGATGAATTTAATGTCGATAACATTTCCGGTATAATTAATACCTTCAGATCTCTCTGATCTATGTAAATAGATACTGTTTAGAACAGTTTACGGTGAAGCGAATGGAGCGTAATATAGATGATATGCTTTCTTAATCTTAATAGCACTCTTACAAAGCCGTTGCAGGTCGCTAGGGTTGAATAAAATAATTAAATACGTTAAAATTTCGATCACTGGTGCGGTCACTAATAAAAATAAAATAGCCAATGCTGTTATTACGTAACTATAAACGTAAGTTTGTAAATATATCCAAATAAATTTACAACAGGTATAGTGTACACTTTATCGTTTATTCGCCCGGTATTCGCGTAATCGTTACAAAATGATGTTATTTTTTTAGGATTCTACTAGGCGTTCCTCGAGATTTATAAGATGAAATTGTTAGACCTAAACAAAGTTATTTGAAATAGTCCCATACAGGCTCTTTTAATTTTGTATCAAAACATTTCAGCAAACTTTTGACGACTCTTGATTCAATCACAAAATCCGCTTTTTGTCAGTACTTCAAATACAACCAAAGAGCTCTAATCCTACTTTAAAATTGATTTATAATCAAGGCTCACCAAATTCGTTGTACTGATAAAAGTGTCTCACTCACTCACTTTGATCTTGTCATTCTAGACGGAATGCTCGTTAAAGGAAGCGGGAAAGAGGTATACATTATATAGTACAAGCTACTGGAACCGCAACGAAGTAATTCGTTTATCCTTTCACAGTGTACATAGGCGATAGCTGATAACTTGTAGATAGCCGATAACTTGGTCGGTATGCTTTTAATATCGTTTTTCGTGTGATAAGGTAAGCTTTTATTTAAAAAGGAGTTTAATAGCTGTTCATCATGGTCACTAAGGTTATCTTCTCAAATGGGAATAATATGTATGTATATTTATATGTACATTTATGTATGTACATATAATGTAGATATAATTACATGTATTTATGAACATAATTATATGTATTATGTATTTATTTATATGTAGGTATTAGTATGTACGTGTATCTTACCATCTCACACCGCTTCTCGTGCATTTCTGTATAGTCAAATGGTTAGCTGGTAGAGAATGCTTTGAGCATTAAGTTTGCCATTTGTACCCGATATTTTATTGTGGTCAATAAAGGTTAAATAAATAAATAAGGATAGCATATGAGCTAGCAGTGAAACCGCACTTTGTCGCTCATCTATAGCAAACCTCGAATAGTACTGTTAGAAAATCTGTAGTTAGTTAGTTAGTTAGTTTATTATTAATGAAGTAGTAACTTGCGTTAGCGTAACATTGTTACGAAATGTTACAATGTGTTTTGTTACAAGCCCATATTTAGTTTCCCCTGTCCGATGTTTGTCTGTAATCAAATCTTGTGAGTTAAATTTGACCCACTTTCTAATGTCCGTTTGGGTTGAAATTTTGTATACATATGTAAATCGGATGACAATACAATGTGAGAGTATCATATAGCTGGTATATATTGATGGAGACGTAGGGTGATTGTAAGAACTCTGCAATAAAAGGATGCAACTCAATCGAGATTGGGTTCTTAATCTTGTTCTGAATAGTACTCTAGTCTTAGATATTCATGTCCTGAAGATTAAGTTGGAGGGTCATTAAATAAAAGTGTGTTTCAGATCTTTAAACTATATTTATTTAGTCACATATAAGTTTTTAAACTATGCCTTATTCCCACGCGAGCGAAGCCATGGGTTTTGTCTAGTAAGTAGTTATAAATATAAACCCAACAAAGGACTAACTAAATTTCAAATAATAACGGCACCACAAACAAACTCGTCCCGTGGATTTCATTAACTTATACAAAATACCCTAACTTCTGAACTCAGTTACGGCAAGACGGGCCTTTGTGAAGAATTACTTTCTGTGTTCTAAAATTGAAGATTGGTTTCTGTTTAAATACACTTCCCTTTATATTACTTTGTTAAAAAAGGACAATTATTCTTTTAAATAAATTTGTTGGAAACGATTTTCAAATAAAAGACTGTTTTATATATAGTAATAAAACTGTAGAAATTTAATTAAGGTAAGTTCTGTTGTTTACTGATACCAAACTGGCTTTATTTCGTTGCGCGAAACTTATTAAAATCTTAATGAATATACGGCCCATACAAAAAGTACAGTATATTATTATTTTTTTATTTACTAGTACCTGACCTCGCTTCGCCGTGAGAAATCTACATCATAATACTCACACTGATGTTAAAATAGGGTCGTTTATATCAACATTTTATTTGTAAACCGATTGAAACCTCCCCTCCCCATATGAGGCATTAGTAGTAGATTTGTACAGTATCGTACCTATAGTATGATTCCACTCTACGTGAATATATGTTTGGCCTAATAGTTAGCTGATATAGATAGATAATAAATAAATAAAGATAGAAAACATTAAATGTAATACATTAATGATTAAAATAACTATTAAACCCGCTTTTATACTGCAAGAATTTGTATTTGCGCTGTTCTACATCGAGGAGTTCCCTCGTCATCGGAACTAAAATAGTGAAACAAATTTGAACTTCGTAGGATAAGAGGTAGTAGTTGCAATTCAGCTTGCAAGATTTGATTCAAATAAGCGTACTAATAGTCTAATAAACATTCCAAAATTAATAAAAGCTTTTAAAAGTTACTTCCAAACTTACTATCTTCAACATATGTGTAAGTATCATCTTAATCGATTAAGCCGGTTCTGCGATTAACAGACTAGGAATTGACGGTAGTCAAACAAACTGAATAACAGACAGACATACAAAAATTAATAGAAAAATTGCGCACAACACTATACCTGAATAAGAATTCCCCGAGTCTCAGGTAACATGAAGTAATTATTAGTATTATTAATTGATTATAAATTATTAATTGATCCAAAGTAATTATTTTCAATTACATTTTGTTTTACTACGAATGAATTATCTTGCGTTATTAAAACGTTTGTTCTGAGTACTTATTTAGACAAAGCTCGTGGCAAAAGATATTAATTACGCTGCGATAGCCTGTTAAAAGAAGCGGACAATACGAATAGACGGAAAAGGGACAATTCAGACGAAGTGCATTCAGTTCTGTAGAGCGATGCTGCAGGGAATAGCGGAGATATTTTCTAGTATTATGGAGGAGATTTTAAGTCGTTTTCTCATTTAATGAAATGAGTTTTTTGCTCGAAAGTGTCTGTGTCTTATAGTGTACGCGCTGTATTTGTTATACTTGTTGACATACAGGTAGTGTTCGTATTATTAGAAAATATACTTCTTAAAATCTGTTCAATTGCGTCTCGTGTTTAAAAGATGTCGCTCTATAATTCATTATTTTTAAGTAATTAACAACGGACAAGCGAGCGGTCGTTCTATTTGATAGTAAGTTACCGTAACCCATTGACATCAAAGGCGTCACCAGAGAAGAAAGAAGGGAGAAGATAATAGAAAGAAATAATTGATTTTGAAGACCGCAATCGTATCACGACAAATCGTTTGGTGGCTGGTCACGATACATGACACGCCATAAAATATAATAAAATTAGTAATATGAATGAATTTATTATCATGTTAGTAATTTAATCTCCATGTGAAGTCTTATCTCCAAGCGGGTCGGAAAGGGTCAGTATTCTAAGCCAGCCCAAGTATTTCTTGTAATATTATAATACAAAATGTACCTTTCGGCACTTCTCTCTCTCCTCTCCTTTCTCGTGTAAACTTAACTGTACATATAACTTAACGTAATATTCTTAAAATTTAAAAAAACTTAAACAAGGTTTTATTATATTGAACTTTCGGCTTCGTCATCGACCCCCAGGTCTTTTATCAGACCAGAGAACTTCTCAAGATTGATTAAACTAGCCCAAAATCGATCGAGGTGCTTTTTTTCGAAATTACTAAGACCACGTTGTGTCTCCATCATCAGACAGATTTTTTATAATTGCATTGCCATTCGATAGACATATATTATATAGTATACAAAAAATCATCAGCTCAATCGGACACTGGGAAATGAGCCAAATTTAACTTAAAAGATTTGCTTACTTACTTTGGAAAAGGGTTACAAAACATTTATACTGTACAAATTAATATACAATTATACACAATATATGAATACTGATATTTATTATTCAGATACTATTAGAATAATATCGTAAAAATAAACACAAGTCTAAGTACAAATTTAATTCTTTCGATCGGAAATTATAAGTGAGAAGGCAAAGTTTGCTCGTCCATGTCTGCCACTGCATTACAATAGCGTAGTCTTTTACCGGCTGGCTCATTTGTACCAATTACCGTCCGAGGTTTTACCTTCGGTAATCAAACAATGTTTTTTGCGAGCCTGAGTAGGGTCAATTAGCCAATCAGATTTCTGCAATTAGGATGAGTGAAGTTTCCAACCCTTTTCAGTCCAGAGATTACACCGCTTGATGAAATAGACCCGTGTCATAATAAACTTTTCTTGACTTCTCTTATTATAAAACAATAAAACCGGATAAGTTAGAATCCGAATTCAGGTTCTCTTTGTTTACGTGAAGCATTTTGAAGCACGATTTTATATAAACGCGCGTAATATTGTAATATATTTTTTTCTTCCTAACTGAGTTAAATACGTACGACAGGATCATTAAAATCTTATTTTAAAGGCCTTCTTCCTTTAAAAGCATTTTATTTTCTTCGCTTTCGCGCACCCGCTACACATAACATAGGTACTTAATTAGCAACAAGTCGTTATGAAAATCCATATCTCCTTCAAAGAATTAAAAAGAATGACTATCTACTAAAATATTAGTGACTTTATAAATAATATATTGCTTAAATTTCCGTCACGATGATCCATTTTAAAAGGTGCTTACAATATTAACCGATAAATTCGTTGAGTGGATATTAATTATATATGTAGTTTTATATACCGGCTGTAGTAAGTACACGTATTACGTTTAAACCTACCTACTAAATAACTAACCAACTACCTCTCAAAGAGGGTGCACTACTCCTTTGCAAAAATAGTCTTCTGACCTTTGTCTTACGAAAAAATAAAGCGTAGATACACATAAATCCAAATTTGAAATATTTAAAAAAATCAACGAAGACCAAGAACTATTTACAAGAAAACTTCACTTGAATTAAAACTATGTATAGAATTATTTCCATTACATCTCGAGTAGCGAAGATCGGATTGGATTAGCTCAAATATCGTATTTTGGTAAGACCACAACTTGTTTACCGGACGAACGTCCGTCAAACATACGGGTCCGTTATCGCAGGAAGGGCTGTTTATTCGGCCGGCTTGTCAAAGGCAACTGTTTGAGATACCCTCCGTAGCTATCTTGTCTCCTCAATTTGTATTAAAATGAAGCATGTATTTTAGTTATTATATTATCAACGTCACTTCCTGTAGTCCTTTGATGGAGTTGGGTTTAAATTATGAATTAAATGAATGTTCAAAGTTGGTTTTAGAATACTTTTCTAAAGTTAAGTTTCGATAATACTTCAAGGAATTCTTAAAATGATTGGCTCCTTTAAATATTGACTTTCCAAGTAGTTTTTTCCTTACTTGGTGTTATGTTTGTTTAAAGATTTTACAATCCCTCTTGTGTTTGCATGACAAGTTTTGTATGACATTTTTGTTATAAATAAATACACAGTTCATCGCGTATTTTTTTAAATAACACATAAACACTGAATACAGTTACGAATAGTCTTGTACTGAAAGTAAACATTCGGTTAAGATTAACTATTTGTCATGATGATCTCTTTGATATGAATTTTTCATTGTCTGATATGATTTGTTGGATATATTAAGATTGAAATAGCAAAATTAATGTAAGCCGACGTGGTAAGACAAGTGAATTATAACGATTAGTAAGCAGGTGAATTGCTTAGCAAGACTTGTTCGAGACGTAAGGAATTTTTGTTTATAAAAAAAAATCTTAATTTATAAAAAAATATCTATCTATCTATTAGCCTTTAAAGGGCCACTGCTAAATATAATAGTATGTATTTGGTAACTGTCGTTTATAATGTTTTATTATTGAATTCAATAATTAAAAAGTGCCTTTAAAAACCATAAAACAAGATTAATGAAACGTAAGACAAGCGTTACGAAATGAGATGCTCAAAACCAGGAAAACGTAAAGTACTAATGAAACATTCAAAAGGAAATATTAAAGCCGGAGTAGAAAGCAGGGCGATCTAAATCAAAACATAAGTACCGCAAATTTAGGTAGTCTTATTACGAGCAGGAGCTACTGGGTGAATTTCCGAACATAACAAAGAAAAATCAGCCAAAATTTGAACGTTTGTTCTTGCCACAAATCAGTAGCGAGACGCAGAAGCTATTTAGAGCTTTATAACTAGAGTCCGAGAGCATTGAATTGTGAAACGATCGTGTCGCTCGCTTGAAACCGCTGCTGTTTTTTGAGGGACGGATGCCCTCATTTGCCATGATTTCTCCCTATCCTTATTACGTCACAGGGACAAAATAAAGCAATTTCACACGCCTGCACAGGATTCTCGTGGCGATGCGCAGTTTTGCGGGTAATGAAATGTATGTGAGGCAATCATGACCGTGGATTTTTCATAATAGGAAGTAACTGCAAATTTATTGCTTTTTATGGGGTGTGTCGCATTTTCTTTTAACATTTTATTTTTTACGTTTCATAAATTACTTATATTTCCTCGGTTGACTTTTCAATTAGTTATTAGAGTGTGGAAACTTTTTATATCTGTCAACTTAAAAAATAATATTACACACACAGTTTTTAACAGGAATAACTGAAGTGATTATGATGACATAGAATGGGTTTCAGTTATAGGGTGTAAGGTGCATCCATCTTGAACCCAAGCCTAACTCCCCTGCGGTGCATCTTGCTAAATAACAGATAAGGCTGTGTCGAACGGACCCTAACTGTTGGTGGTACATCTAACCGCAACGGAACTTGTATGGTGTTGAAGTATTTTATCAGCATAGGTATCTCATAGGTAATGTAATAAACGGAATATAATTTATATAGCAACATTGATTTACTTAATAATTAATTACTGTACCAACTGTATGTCTAAGCTCTGTTCCGTTTAATTGGTTCCAATATCAATATTCATCATCATCATCATCACAACCCATAGCTGTTCCACTTCTGAGCTCGAGTCTCCTCACATAGTGTGAAGGGTATACTCCATTGTCTACCACGCTGACCAAGTGCAGATTGGAAGACTTCACACGCCTTGGACAACATTATATAGAAGTCTCGGGTGTGCAGGTTTCCTTACGTTGTTTTCCTTCCGAAACAAGTGATAATTAACTTGTAATACGCATGTTT